>LOEQ01003089.1:0-15390 GCA_001685075.1 Bramus lutescens | reverse complement strand
AAGGGCAACATTGAATGAATGGGACCTCCTAAAACTGAGAAGCTTCTGTAAAGGGACGCACACTGTCATTAAGACAAAAAGGCAACTTACTGATTGGGAGAAAATCTTCACCAATCCCAAATCAGACAAAGGTCTGATCTCCAAAATATATAAAGAACTCAAGAAACTAGACTTTAAAATGCTAATCAGCCAATGACCTTTAAGAAGCTGGTTGCGCATGGCTTTGGGTACTAAAAAGGTCTGTGCTTGCATGCCCGTCCTCTCTCTCCTCTATCCTTGGTGTTGGATACAGTTCCTATTCCCTGTTCGTGCAGAGGACTGCAATCTGTGAGTCCCCCTTAAATAAAATATCCCTTATTATACTTAAAAAAAGAGTTAGCTAGAAAAATGCATGAGCTTATTGGCCAAACAGTGGTGTAATTAATAAAGTTTCTTTGTGATGATTTTGGGTATTGGTGGTTGTGAAACAAATGAGCATTCTATGCCTACAAAATAGTGTCTCTGCCTATGAGAGAGAGAGAGAGAGAGAGAGAGAGAGAGAGAGAGAGAAGTGACTACAAGTTTGCACTCCCACCAGCAGTATGGGAGTGTTCTCCTTACACCACATCCTTTCTAGGATAAGTTGTAATCAGTGTTTTTGATCTTGATATTCTGACAGGTAAAATATGGAATCTCAGAGTTGTTTTGATTTGCATTTCTCTGGTGGCTAATGATGTTGAACATTTCCTTAAGTGGCTTTCAGTCATTTTAGATACCTCTGTTGAGAGTTCTCTGTTTAGTTCTGTACCCCATTTTAAAATTGGATTATTTGTTCTTTTGATGTCAAGTTCTTGTGTTCTTTGTATATTTTGGAAATCAGTCCTCTGTCCAATGTAGGGTTGGTGAAGACCTTCGCCTGTTCTATAGACTGTCATTTTGTCTTGATGATCATGTCCTCTGCTTTCCAAAAGCTTCTAAGTTTCAGTTTATTAATTATTGCTCTGAGTGTTCATGCTACTGGTATTACATTTAGGAAATGATCTCCTGTGTCAATGCATTCAAGTATACTTCCCACTTTCTCTTCTATAAAGTTCAGTGTGGTTGGTTTTATGTTGAGGTCTTTGATCCATTTGGACCTGAATTTTGTGCATGGTGAGAGATATAGATTTATTTGTATTCTTCTGCATGTTCATATCCAGTTATGCCAACACCATTTGTTCTTAATACTTTCTTTTTTATTTAATATTTTAGCTTCTTTGTCAAGAATCACTTATTCATAGGTCTGTGGATTGATGTCTGGGTCTTTGATTCAATTCCATTTGCCCTTCTGTTTGTATTTATGACATTAGTAGGCTGTTTTTATTACTGTAGCTCTATAACAGAGGTTAAAGTAACAGATAATGATGCCTACAAAAGTTCCTCTATTGTACAGCATTGTTTTAGCTATCCTGAGTTTTTTGCTTTTCCATATAAAGTGGAATATTTTTATTTCAGGTCTGTTAAGAATTTTTCTGGAATTTTGATAGGCATTGAATTGGATCTGTAGATTGTTTTTGATAAGATTGCCATTTTTACTATGTTAATTCTACCTACCCAAAAGCATGTATGATTTTTCTATTTTCTTGTATCTTCTTCAGTTTCTTTCTACAAAGTCTTAAAATTCTTGTCAAAGATGTCTTTCATTTGTTTGGTTAGAGATACCGTAAGATATTTTATGTTCTTTTTGACTGTTGTGAAGGGTGATATTTCTCTGGTTTCTATCTCGGCTTCTCTATCATTTGGGTATAGGAGGGCTACTGATTTTTTTTGATCTTGTATCCTGCCACATCACTGAAGGTATTTATCTGCCATAGGAGTTCTCTGGTAGAGTTTTGGGGGTCACTTACATAAACTATCATATCCTGCAAGTAACGATAGTTTGACTTCTTCCTTTCCAATTTGAATCCCATTGATCGCCTTTTGTAGTCTTATTGCTATAGCCAAAACTCCAAGAACTATGTTGAAGAGATATGGAGAGTGGACAGTCTTGTCTTGTTTCTGATTTTAGTGGAAACCTTTGAGTTTCTCTCACTTTAATCGAATGTTGATGGTTATTGTTTTTATTATGTTTACATATGTTCCTTGTATCCATGACCTCTCCAAGACCTTTATCATGAAGGGGTGTTTGATTTTGTTGAATGCTTTTACAGCATCTAATGAGATGACCATATGGGAGCATTGGGGTTAGGGGAGAAGAGAGGATGGAAGGGGATGAGGAGGGAAGAAGTGGAAGCATGAGATTAACTTGTGGGAATGGGATAGTCATGATGGAGGAAGGCTGATTTCTTTTTATAGGTGAATTGAGTCCATTCATATTAAGGGATACTAATGACCAGTGATTTACAGGTCGTGTTAATTTAGATTTTTGTTGGTGATGTTATTGTGTGTGCTTTTCCCTTCTTTTGGTTTTGCTGCTGTGAGATCATCTATTTATTATCTGTGTTTTTGTGGGCATAGCTGACTTTCTTGGGTTAGAGTTTTCATTCTAGTACTTTGTGTGGGGCTGGGTTTGTGGCTACAAATTGTTTAAGTCTGGTTCTGTCATGCAATATCTTGTTTCTTCAACTATGGTGATTGAAAGATTTATTGGGTATACTAGTCTGGGATGGCCTTCATGGTCATTTACTGTCTGCATAACTCTTGATCAGGACCTTCTGGATTTCATTATTTCCATTGAGAAGTCAGGTGTAATTCTGATAGGTCTGTCTTTACATGTTACTTGGCATTTTTTTCTTTGTAGCTCTTAACATTCTTTATTATGTGTATTTTGCAATTTGACTATTACATGGTAAGAAGACGTTTTTTTGATCCAGTCTATTTGGTGTTCTCCAAGCTTCTTTTTATTTTCATAGGCATGTCCTTCTTTAGGTTGAAAATGTTTTCTATGATGTTGAATTATTTTCTGCATTTTTGAAGTAAACTTTTCCTACTTCTATCCCTATTATTCTTAGGTTTGGTCTTTTCATGATGTCTCCTATATCCTGGATTATTTTTTATTAAGCTTTTGTTAGATTCAATATTTTCTTTTACCGATGAATCTACTTCTCTTTCATCTCTTGTGTTCTGCTTTTTATACTTGTTTTTGTGGTTCCTGATCATTTACCCATATTTTGCTTCCAAAATCCCCTTAGTTTTAATTTTCTTTATTGTTTCTATTTCAGTTTTCAAGTCTTGAATCATTTATTTCACCTGTTTGATTAGTTTTCTTGTTTTACTTGTTTATTGATTGATCATGCCAGAAGTTGAGTCATGCTCCCAGAGGTCCCTTTTCCTGCATGCTGTTTCCAGAGATTGCTTGGGCCTGGCTGCTTCTCCTGGAGGTCACTTGGGCCTGTCTGATGCTCTTGGACACTGTTCAGGCCTTACTTTCAAATTTTTAATTTGAATTTTTAAGTATTTTATACATGAATATGCTGAATTTGAATGATTTCTGCATATCTCTCTCCCCCTTCCAACTCGTCCTATGTCTTTCTTGCCCCTCTCTAAATCTTGACCCCTTATTCTATAATCAATATCTTATATGTACTATATGCATACACTAACAATCTACTGGCCCTAATTAATGTTGCTACATATATAAGTGTTTAAGGATGACCAATTAGGTTTTGCATAATATATATATATAATATAAAATATTGTATTTGTTAAAATCAGTTTGTCCAATATTCAAATTTAATACTACATAGAACAAAAATTAACATTCAAGAGCCATGTTGTGCAAAGGAATGTCTCAAATTTCTGAGTAAAGGACTCTAACTAAAAAAAGGAGTAAATTGCTTCTCCCCCACTTACATACTCTAAGTACAGACAAAAGGGTCCATGTTCTTGGAGACAGCGACATTGGTTGGAAACTAGGAGAGCACAGCAGTTAGAAATGAAGACAGAAGTTTCTTGACTGGTCCTGGGTGTTGGTCCTAAAAGCCCTGCCTAACTGAAGCTCCCAAAATGATTTTTAAAAGAGCCTCACTGCTTTCAGTTGTGTGGTTATGAAATGCAGAGTTGATCACCAGGCCCTGCTCCTCACATTCCGACAAACCTGAACTTGTTTCCAAAGAAAACAAGCTGGCATTTACAAGAACAATCAGCAGGGCACAGGCAAGGGTGCAGTAAGGGCAGGGATCAAACACCTAAGCCGCTAGACTTGTAGTCTATGTTTTGAGTTTACTTTGCAGAAGTTGCTGGAGAGCGGATCATTTAGTGATCCTGATTTCCTAAACCGACTTTCAATTTCACTTTGGAGCAAGGCTTTCCCTGCAGTAACCACAGTTCTTTACAGAGACTGGTGGTGCTGTAATTCTCTGCATCCTAGAAAGATCCAAACCATGAGATTATCAGCAAGAATTATCTGGCTTATGGTATGGACTGTTTGTGTAGCATAAGGTAAGTTTTAAACAGATTGCCTTTCTCCCTTCTGGCTGAGCCACACTAGAAAACATTTGCAGATAATAATTCTCATAGCAGTCATTCAAATGAAGTCTAGAAACTGTGAAGGAATTACTGGTCTGTAACGTAATGGCCTTTGGTGCTAAGTTTAAAGGTTTCAAGCAGTTCATTCGACTACCATAACTGATGGTTCCTCCCAATGTAAAACACAAGCAGTCCTTGAAAAATGTTTCTGCAAGTCATAGTTCGGTATAGTCATTTAGCTTGTAGTCATCATAAAATACAAACTGCTTCTTTGTATGAGTGTCCCTGAAACACTTCAGGTAAAACTAGTGAGAAATATGTAAATATCTGTACTTAGTGAAAACTTTTACAAGTTTTTTAGCGAGTGAATTTATTTCAGGAATAATTCTTTTTTATGGCATTCCTTGATCATGCTTTGTCTTTTTCTGCTTTGTGTTATCTTTTTTAAATTATTTTTTATTGTTTTATTGAGCTGTATATTTTTCTCTGCTTCCATCCCTGTCTGTCCCCTTCAACCCTCTCCCAAGGTCCCCATGCTTCCAATTTACTCAGGAGATCTTGTCTTTTTCTACTTCCTATGTAGATTAGATCCATGTATGTCTTTCTTAGGGTCCTCTTTGTTATCTAACTTCTCTGGGGTTGTGAATTGCAGGCTGGTTTTTTCTTTGCTTTATGTCTAAAAGCCATTTATGAGGGAGTACATAAGATATTTGTCTTTCTGGGTCTGGGTTGCCTCACTTAATATGATGTTTTCTAGATCCATCCATTTACCTGCAACTTTCAAGATGACACATCACTTAAAACTGACATTGCCATGACTTTAAAGTTTGGTACATAAGAACGGCATGTATGAGACTAAAATGGTTATAAAATTTGACACATAATATGTATATGACATTTGTAAGATCTTATTTATTTGGTTTCTGTTTTCCTGTAAGTTTGTATGGAACATATACACTTGTGAAATCCTTTTGTGGCCTGTGTAATGTGAGTGTGGGAGCTCTTCCCCCATGCCAATAACAGAAGTTCCAACTATATCATTGAGTTAAATTCCATCAAAACAACCTGCTTTATCCAATAAAGGAGTTCACTTTCCTAGTTCATAGGTAGCTAGTGATGTGACAAGCATTCAATTGACTTATTTTTGTTGTTTTGGATTTTTAAAAATAGGGTGTTCTAACACTCTGCTTTGTCCGTGAACTCACTGTAATCCTCCTGTGTCAGCCACCTATGTGCTGAGGTTACAGGTGCTAACAACTGGCATATCTGACTTTGCACTTGTTATATCAAGTGAATAACACAATGTTAATCATTTTTCCAGATGTTTCACTTCACGTAGCCAACACTTTGCTATTTGAGCCTTTGCTGTGGCCTCTACTCACTGAAGAAAAAACAAGCTCTAACTGGACACTTACCTTTCCAGACAAGAAAGACAGATATGGTTTCTCAGTTATATCTTTTAGTCGAATTCTAAAATTTGTTTAATAGTGTTTTAGATTTTTGAGTGAACTTTTCAATTACATTTTGTAGTATTATTCTTTGAATTTTAGCTTATAAGTCTTATATTCAGATACCTTTTAGAATAAAGCATTCATTTTGTTATAAATGAAAATATAAGTATTATTAAAATGAGATATGATTATATTGGCTAAGATTTCTAAAGCAGTGTTGATATTATTAACTATAACTCAACCTTTTCTCATGTCATAAGTCAATGCTTCGGCCTTTTACTTTAATATTCTATGTTCATACTGCTTGCTGAGATATTTTTGAAGGTATATATTATAAACAAAGATCTATTTTATTTTTAGCTTATTCTTAAATCTTAAGAAACGATAAAAATGAAATCAAGCTGTTTATATAAACACTAAGTGGAATTTAAGTATTAAAAGGAAGTGCCCTCCAGTTTACATGAAAAATTAATGGTAATGATTTAAAATCCTCATACCATGGATTCCAGCAGATTTTCTTGTTATTGTTCAATATGATTTTTCATTATTATGCGTTTCATTCTTACTGGTGAGTTGGGCTGCACTGCCCACCTCACTGTTCCAAGGGCTTTACAGTAAGAGATGAAGAAGGAGTTTAATATTTAAAGCATTATGTAGAGTAATCTCATGATATTCGCAAATTCACACAATGAAGAGGCAGATGTGAGAAGTTTCATGGACATTCGGAGGACACAGAGCTCCCTCTTCATTCTTAGCTTGGCTAGTAGCCTGGGTCTGTCTGAAAAGTAAACAATTTCAACAGTCTATCAACTTAACAGGAATTTACCCATGCAGCAGAACTTGAATCAATTAAAATTGTTACATATATGCTTCAATATTTATGATTGTTTCTTTTCCCTACATCAGACACTGGCTACTAGGATGATTAAAAAATGATTGTGAAATGCTATCCTAATGCTTTCCTAAGCCTGGAAGAAGAGGCAAGCATTTCATAAATCACTTCTGCTTTGATAAATATCAACATTCTTCCAAAACCAAGGTTAACTGGACCAGCAGGAAGGCTGAACACATTAATGAACTTGCTTGAAACAGAATCTGACTACTTGAGTTAAATCCGTGGAACCTACCAGGTGAAAGGAAGAAAAACACCTTCTGCAGGCTATGTTCCAGTTTCCATAGACAAGCATGGCCACTGCATATCACACCTGCCCATATTAAAAACACAAAAGAAAAGTACAACTTTAACAAAAAAATTTAAAAGGGAAGAACTATGAGCCTAGCTTTCTTTTTTGTCCTCGCTTTTCCATATGTCAAGGCTGCCTAATAGATTTTTAGTGTAGGACCTGCCTGTGTTTACACTCCTAGCTGCTAGGAACTTTAAATGCTGATTCTTGCAAAATCACAAGCTATTCAGATTGGGTAAGATTTACAGGACAACCTGTAAAATAAGAGTTCCTTAATCAAGCTGTGTAATTTCAGTTCTGGGGAATGGATTATACCAAAGCTTTCCAAGCACACATCTTACCCTCACAATTGGATATTGCGTGAAACTGTCCACAGCCCAGAATTACTGGAACAAACCAATTAAACCTGCACAGAATCACAACCAAATAACTCTGCAAGCTTCCAGGGGAGATAAGTGTTCTTTGATCCTGGAGGTTTAAAGAACAAAAACATTCTTTTAGGCTTCAAGATTTTAATAATAGAATGCAGAATTCATTTTTGAACTTAATTTGACTTTGACTTGGAAAATTTGATCTTATATATATATTATTTATGAATTGATAATAGTTGCTCTTTAGAGATTAGAAGGAAAAGTTATTTATGTTTTTATTTACAATGCTATGATATAATAGCAAAATGTCAACTGTGATGTAAACTATTTCTTTCTTTTTCTTAAGAGAAAGAATTTATATGGAAAGTGCTCATATTTTTCCTTCATTCTATGTCCACAGTCCATGGCAAGGCAACTTGTAGTGTAGAGTTTGCCCCATCTTTTTTCTTTTCTCTATTTCTGAGACAGAGTTTCTCTGTGTAACTTTGGCACCTGCCGTGGATATAGCTTTATAGACCAGGCTGGCCTCAAAGTTACAGAGACACACTTGCCTCTGCCTCCTGAGTGCTGGGATTAAAGGTGAGGACTGATCACCAAAATATACTCAAGAAATTGGTCATCAAAAGAACAGATAACCCAGTTTAAAAATGGGGTAGACCTAAACAGAGAACTCCTCAGCAAAGGAATCTAAAATGACTGAAAGATTATTAATAAAATGCTAAACATCCTTATCAATCAGAGAGATGGAAATCAAAACAACTTTGAGATTCCATCTTACACCTGTAAGAATGACCAAGTTCAAAAATACTGACGGCAACTTATGTTAGAGAAGATGTGGGGTAAAGGGAACACTCCTGTATTTCTATTGGGAGTGAAAGCTGGTTCAGGCCCTGTGGATATCAATATGGCTATTTTTCATAAAATTAGGAAACAGTCTTCTCTAAGACCCAGCAATACCACTTTTGGGTATATACCCAAAGGATGCTCAATCATACCACAAGTAGATATGCTCAACTATGTTCATAGCAGCATTTTTAGTCATAGCCTAAACCTGGAAACAATCTAAATGCTCCTTGACCAAAGAATGGATAAGGAAAATGTACATTTAGACAATGGATTACTACACAGCAGAAAAAAATCGTGATATCTTAAAAACTGAAGGCAAATGGATGGAGCTAGAAAACATCATATTGAGTGGGGTAACCCAGACCCAGAAAGACAAATATCGTATGTACTCACTCATAAGTGGCTTTTGACATAAAGCAAAGAAAACCAGCCTACAATTCACAATCCCAGAGAACCTAGAAAACAACCTGGACCCTAAGAGAGACATGCATAGATCGAATTTACATGGGAAGTAGAAAAAGACAAGATCTCCTTAGTAAATTGGGAGTGTGGGTATCATGGGAGAGGGTAGAAGGAAAGGGGAGAGGAAGAAAGGGGAGCAGAGAAAAATGTATTGCTCAATAAAATCAGTTTTAAAAAGGTGTGTGCCACCTCCATCATAACTGAAAACCACAAAACCCATTCCTCCAGTCTTCACTTTTATTGTTTGAGACAGAGTTTTATCTTATGACCCAAGCTGGCCTTGAACTCCTCATCTTTCAGTCTTCCAAATTACTAGAATTCAATATCCAGAAACACCTGCTCAGTTTTTTTATCTCCATTTCTCAATTAAATTCACAGGGATAGCTGGTCTTTCCTTAGAAGAATGAGGAAAAATTCTTGTAAATTCCAGATTGTCAAAACCTTTTGAAGAAGCCATCAATAATTTTCTCTTCCGAGTGGAAAAGAAAAAAATCTCTCATTAAAAGAGATATGACCAGTCCTCAAAACATGTAATAGAGTGACATTATACAGACTGAACAAGTTATATTTAGGAAAATATATGAATATCATATATGCAGGTAATAACAATGAAGAAAATAAGAGTCCATTAATTTGAAAGAGAGCAAGGAGGGATATATGGGAGGTTTGGGAGTGAATAGGAAAATGTAATTATATTATAGTTAAAAGAAATAATAGTAATGAAAGAAATAGGAATTTATGTAGAAATTAGAAGATAATGTGGATTTACATAGTAAAAATATGTGCTTGCAATGGTTTAGGTTCCTCATGAAGCCAATCTTGGCATCTTGCCTTTATGCTCCTATCAAGGGTTTGATAAGTCATAGGATAAGCCAGGGCTTACATGTATGCAAACAGCACTGGGCCTATTGCAGTTGTTTTGCCTCCCCCCAGAGCCTCCCTCTGCTGAATCTGAGAATTGGAAGGAAAGGGGAGTAGTCTTTTCATCACAAGCCATGGAAGGAAGGAGACTGACATCTCCCTAGGGAAAATAGGGAAATTTATAACTCGATTAAAAACAGTAAAGTATCTAAAAATAAAAAAATCAGGAATGTAGAAGAGAAGACACCATAGACATTCTTTTTTGAGCCTTGAATCCAGATTTTCATAAGAAAAAAACTACAGAGACGAGATCAGAAAAACACGCGCCCTGTGCAGTAAGCCCCCNNNNACAGTCTAGAAGTTTACACAACTTTTCCATGGTCGTCACCCTGGTCCCAGGGGCTAGAGGTCCAGTTATGCAGACATTTGCTTCTTCATGATCCACCCTAAGAGAATATGTGAGTGTTATAGATATTTATGTAAACTAGAAAAATGGGCAATACTAGTTAATTATCCAAATTAGGTTTTAATTTTAGTAGGACAAATAACCCCTACCCACAAGACCCATGTTTTCAGGAATTATGTTGCATTTCCCTAAATGGTGCCTTTTGACATTGTGCTGTGTCCCAGTTCTTCTGTGTTTTCTCTCCTGCAACTCTTAAATACCTGACATGTTTATAGAACCACAAACCCAACCAACCTGTAATTTATGTGGAAAAGACCATACAGGTAAATTTTGCGATATTATGTGTAACTTATTGTAAAATTTCAGTGATAGAGGATGAGACTGGACAGTGGTAAGCAACCATGTTTTTCTGAGACAGGAAGCATTTCAATATGAAACGCTGTGGATGTTGTCATAGGCTGGAGAAACTGCTCACAGGCAGGGAGTAGGGTGCATTGTGATGGCAAACCTTGCTTATTTTTAGCACAGCCATATTCTAGAAATGCGGATGCCCTTTACCTGAATATAACTTTAAATTGCAACTCTTAAGTATTGCGATCTAGAGTTATTCTGAGGTAAAAATTGCCACATGATAAATAGTTTTCCTCTTTGGACTTAGGTTGCTCAATTTTGAGCTCTCCCCACCCTCCAGCTTAATCCATTTTTGTTCTCTGTCTCTAATTGTCAGTAAGTTGTTACCGTTTTTCTCTACACACACACACGCGTGCGTCACACACACACGTCACACCTACCTTTCGTTATATGAGGAGATGCTGGCAACTAAGTCATGTGTGCTCATTTGACTGATGGGTGGCTCACCTAGTTCTTCAGTTCTTCTCAGAACATAGCACATGAAAAATACACAAGGTAACTGGGAGAAAACTGTTACATTTTGGTTAAAATGAATGAAAAAAAGTTTCAGAGAAAGTCAAGTAACCAAACCAAAAAAAGGAAATTTCTACCTGGAAATAATAAAAAGAGCACAAGAATTTGACAGAGCACTTTTGTTTTGATATATTAACTTAGAAAGCTTAGTTTCTCACAAACAGTGCTAACTGGAAATGCAATAGAGGATGATTATAGAAACACCCCTTCAAAGATTCCTAAGAACTTTTTACACTTTGCCCTAAATGCAAGAGGTTCCTGACTCAAACACTGCAACATAGAGTCACACTTGGTGCTGCAGCCAGGGCAGCCTGAATGCCGAGACTGGGTGGGGTGCTGGGATTGAGACACAGAGGCGTCTTTTTAGGTGGAAGAACAGCAACGTTTATTTTGCCCCAGCTAAAGCCTTTTATATTGGGAAGCTTCTGCGGGAAAATCACCAGCTAGAAAGAACACAAACATCCTGGTCAATTTCAGACCACAAGGAAGTTCTGTGGTCCGTTTATCTGAAACAGAGTCATACTAAACAGCACAAGCTGGTCTCAAATCACAATCTCCCTTCTCCAACATGCTAAAAGGCATGGAACCTCATGTAGGCAGGTTTTGAAAGCTGCATAGGAAGTTAGTCAGGTGATGGCAAAAAGAGGTTAATGGTTTGGGAAAATATAAGTTATACAGAAAGAAATAAAGCCGTTCTGCAAAATTGGAACTCACCTCTACAGATCCAAGTAAAGTCTCCTTAACTTCTACAAGAATTAGGAGTAAGGTTTCATAAAGCATGGTCATGAAAAACTCAGAGACATATATTGGGGTTCAACCTGAAGACCAGAAAAGCAAAGCAGCCACCACTGGCTGTTACCTAGACCTCAGTCCAAAATGGCGATCCTGCCTCCAGGAATCTCAGAATGAGACTGAGACTGAGAGCTCCTTCCTTCCATTTTATAATCTTCTCTAGTTCTGGGATTAAAGGCGTGCACCATTACTGCCTGGTTTCTATGGCAAACTAGTGTGGCTACTGGGATTAAAGTTGTGTGTCATCGCTGCCTGGTCTGTAAGGCTGGCCAATGTGGCTGTTTTACTTTTCTGATCCTCAGGTAAGCTTTATTTATTAAAATGCAAATGAAATACTACTGCAGTTTTGAAAGGAGTTGTTTCCCCCTTTGTTTTCATCCTTATCCTCAGGATCCATGAAAATGCTCTAGATTTTTGCTATCCAACTTTCTATGTTTATTTGCTCCATCCTACAACTAAGCTACTTTTTGAGGCAGTCATTCAAACCTAAGGAAAACCATTCAATATAAACTAATGGTTTATTTTTAAAAGACAACAATGTGCTTGAAATCATACTTGGTGTTTGGAGATTGCAGTCCAAGCAGTGCCCATTTCGGATGTGTTGATTGAATGCATTTCAAGCTGCCTCCTACAATAACACAATTGCCAGCCTCTCCTGCCAATTTCTTTGAGGTTTCGGCATGTTCCCTTAATGGTCTATGCTTTTCTCAAGGTTAACATTTTTACAAATTTATATTTTCAAATGTTTCTTAAGTATCATTTGAACCTTAATTTTTATAGTTTGTTTTTAAAGTATTTTATTGCAACTCATTTCTTTGTTCAAAATATAACAAACTCTATATTCTTCCACTATTCATAAATTACACTGAATATTTTTAATTAACAAAATCTCTGGCTCACATATAGTCATAAAATTAATATGTGTCTATATCAATAAGAAGGCAAAAGGGAAATGTAATGAAAATACCTATTTTGATATTTCCATTTTATTCATTTGCTTTATTTTTTCTAGGGAACTTATAGTTTTCAATTATAGTATATTTTACCATCTGTTAATAGATAATATTTTTAAAGTGATACCGTCTATTTTTTTCTAAAATGTTTAAAGAAGCTATAGTAAATAAACAAAGAGGTTTCCCTTGACTTTAATCTATCAAAAGTGTGAGTACAAGAGATACATCTTACAAAATATGAAAATTCATTAATATTTATTTAATTTCTGCAAGAATTTTTCAAACAATCATTAAGAGACATATTGTCGTTGGAAATAGGGAATTATATCTTGTTTGTGTGTGCATACTACCTCTTTAAAATTTGAATATGAAAAACTGGTGAATCATAATTACTAAATATCAGATATTTGCTTTTAACTTTAAAAAAATTACACAATTATCTCCCTCAAGATAAAGTAAAAAAAAAAAGGTCCTGTTTCCAGATAGTGAAACCTATACACAGGGATGTTTCAAATTCAGACAAGTGTGGAGAAAATCAGCACAGGCAGTTTTTGAAAACACCATAAACTGTCCATTGCATTACTGCAAACACATAGGATCAGACTTTATTTGTTCTGATCTGAATAAATATGTAGGCACAAGAAAGATGAGCCCACTCATTCACTGGTAGTTGGATATAGAAGGTGTGCCCCTTCTCAGGGGTTTTTAAGATGAATCATCCCCCTGAGCGTGATTTTATCCTTTTGAAAGCATTGCTGTGCTCCCTGTTTAATACACACCTGCTCTATTTTGCTAACAATTTCCCATCTATTTCAATAAATTTTTTTGCATATTTATGTTTACAGACTACATGATACAAAAGAACTTGTTACAGTCTATTTAGAACTCTGAGAATATTTTTCAGTGGAACTTGAGAAATTCTGTTGTCTGTCACCATCATAAGACACGATTAACTCTCATTGTAGAAATATGATGAATCGTTAACAATTTTGTCTATAGCACGACTTACTGGTACATGTTATGTTGAGAATCTAAACAAAAACAAACAGCATGTTCATTTGAAGGGAGAAGGTCTGAGCAGCAACGGAAAGCAGAGGGAATCTTCATTTTCAGAGAGCTCACATTTTGAAGCACCAGGTTTGTGCTGCAGTGGTGGTGGTGGTGGGGTATTAGCGCCATCTACTGTACAAAAGCTTAGTTACTGAAATGATGAAAATTGATGGAATGTAATTGCTTACACAAGCTCAATAAGACAAGTGTTCTAAATATTAGGAAAATACTCAAAGGAAATATATGTGCCTGAAACATAAGCAAGCGCTTTATTCTTCTGAAGCTACAGTGTTTTTTTTTTATTTTTTATCACATGCGGTAAAATGGCATTTTAAAGATACAACTTGTAGGAGGGACTTGCCTCAGGGTATTTAAAAGATAAAGTTTAGAATATAGTTGTAAGTTGTTACAAAATCAAGAAGTAAAATAAATCTAGCAATTAAAGTAATAATTGTACAGATATAATAAATAAAAAGCACTGGAATCTGACATTTAGGAACCAACATTCTGGGTTTTACAAACATTCATTTAAACATCAGGGTATTTATTGTAAAATTAAGTAGCAGGCATCATTAAAAACAATTCTTTTCCATAGTACTAATATTCCACAGCCATAATTCCAGCGCAAAAGGAAGAAAAGAGTCCCAAGAGCATGCATAATAGTCAGAGACTCAGTTGTGACAGTCAGGAGTCCCATAGAAATGCAAAACTAATAGCTATAAAACATACACAGAGGACCTGCTGTAGCTGTGCGCAGTCCCTGCGCTTGCTGCTTCAGTGTCTCTGAGCTCATATGAGCCTTGCTGGATTAATAATATAGAGAGCCTTGTTCTCCTGGTGTCCTCCATCCCCTCTGTGTCTTATATTCTTTAGTCTTCCTCTTCTATGTGATCCCCTCGGCTTTGTGGGAGAGGATTTGATGGAGAGCTCAATTTAGATTCTCCACTAGTATCTGTGAGTCTCTGCCTCTGTTCCATCTGCTGACAGAGATGGGATGATGACTGGATAAGGTACTGGTCGACAAGTATAGCAGAATACCTTCATTCCCCCCCTTCCTTCATTCTTTCCTTCCTTCCTGTCTGTCTTATTTATTTACCAGTAGTGTTTGGCTTTACCCTAGGTGGTCTGAGGGCTATCTAATCTCTAGTTCTTGGTTTTCAAGAAGTGTTTGGTGTGTCTTATGCAGACATTCAAATCAGACATTGGCTGGCTATGACCACAAGTTCTGTGCTAGTACTGCCCCAGAGCATTAAACAGGCAGGATAGATTGTAGATGAGAGGATTTGGGACTCAGGTAGTATTTCCATTTTTGTTAGCCTGCAGAGGACCTTCCAGCACCCAAAGCACTAGAATATAAGGGTGAAGACTCCATGTAGACACCAGATCAACTTCTCCATGTTCAGTGAGTTTGTAGGTGTCGTCCTGACATGGAGGCCCACTCTCAATGTGCAAAGAAGAACCCATTATTTTTAACAAAAGCTTAGGATTTTCAGGATTTCCACGGAACCCTCTTGATCAATTTGAGGCAGTCCAGTCCCGCTACTGGAAGCGTGTTCAACGGCAAGAGAAGGCCCAGTTGAGACTATGTATCCCCATTATATGGAGACTTATTAGGATCCCTGTTGCGGGAGCTCCTTCCGCTCCTTCAGCCAATAGCCGCTGAGA
>LOEQ01003088.1:474920-489881 GCA_001685075.1 Bramus lutescens | reverse complement strand
TATATATGTATTAATGCAACAACAATTAACAAAAAAAGGACTAAGAATTTGAAAGAGAGCAAGAAAGGGCATATGGAAGGCGTGAGGGAGGAAAGGGAAGAGGGAAATCTTGTAATTATATAATAATCTCAAAAATAAAAGAAATTAAAAAAAACCCTAACTTGCACAATGGGGGCAATGAGGAAGGGAAAATCAAGAAAAGCTACTAGATTAATCTTTTAGACTTACCTTATCAGAACAGTCTTCAACCTGGGACAAATGGTTCACACAGCCCTTGATCTTATGCTTTTACATACGTAGGCTATTATTTCTTCCTAACAGATGAAGCACAGACTACCTTCATTTAGTCTCTACCATATAGACAGGAAAATCTTGAAGAATCCCAACTTTTCTCCTTCAAAATATAAATCACACACACACACACACACACACACATCACTGCACTTGTTCATAGTGAGAAATAAAGCTACAAAACAGTTTGATAACCATCTATATGCATAATGCTCAGATTAAAACACCATGCCTTGTGTCAATTTATTTGAGTGTCCTATTTGAGGACCAGCCCTGAGCTTCCATTTGATTCTCTGTTTCTTCAGGGACGGCAATGTTGTTGCCATTATCCTTTTTTTGGTTTTTCAATTTGAAACATCCAGACTCTTAGCAAAGTGGATAGGAATCATCTGTAGGAGAGCACACTCCAGACAGAGTTTCCCATTAGCATGCAGACTGGAAGCCAGCAAGTGCAAGTATGTGTATGCATTAAAAAAACAACAACAACAACAACAGGGCAGTGTGATCCCAGATAAAACAGCTACGCTAGCAAGGAACTGGATAGGATGCGAACATTGGCAAAGAAACTATCAGAATCCTCAGAGTTTCTGAAAAGTATAATTATTCATTCTAATGCCTGAAGAAATGTGAGTTAGAGATTATGAAGAATGAGCAAACAGATCTGAAAACAGCACAGGTATAACATAACTTCCAGATATTAAAACTGTGGGGGTGAAGTTAAAATGAGAGCCTGGGCAGGTGACTTAAACAGAAAGGATACTGGTTTTTAAAAATAATTTTTAAATTAAAAATTTGTCACACAATGTATTTTGAAATTATTGCCCCCTCCTGAAATTCCTCTTTATTTACACAAATAAAAATGAATAATCATTAAAATATTTTTCTGTGAAGAAACAAAGCTGAAGCCACTCCAAGAGAAAAGAAATGCAAGCATGTCAGAGGCTCAGGAATAATTAAATAAAGCTAATCTTTATTTTGTTGGGGTTTAAAAAGGGAATTTTTGAAAATAACATGACTAGAAAGTTTTCAGACCATCAAAAGGTTTATCACATTATTCTCTTAACATAATTTCAACCCCAAATAATAAGTTACTGTGCAAAATGTACAAAAAGGAAAATTTTTTCATCCACCTAAAGATGACATTATTTTTAAGCTCAGCTACCCAAAATATGATAACTGATACATGTTTTTGAAAGATAAATGAGTTAACAAAAATTAGTGTGAATGTTTTTATGAATATTGGTTTTGTTTTTAGGGACTGCCATCAAGCAGTTCATTCTTAGTGCATTGAAGGAAACATTATGTCACAATGGCATTGTGAGAATGATTTCTTTGTCCAGTGGAGGACATTGGAAATTTCTGTAAGATTTTCACCTCTTTCCACATTAATCTCCACACTCAGTTTGCTTTGGCTTAGGGAAGTTCTAGATCCACTCAGTTGGGCTGAAATTTGCAAACAAACTTTGAAGCTCTGTCTATTTGGTACACCTTAAACCCATGCTTCTTACTCACTAATATCTGCTTCAATTTTGTTTGCAGAAAAATAAATCAGATTATTATAAATTCAGTTAAGCTCAGCTTGGTGTTCTCTCCTTGTTCATTTCTATAACTCTCTTATTCTTTTACTTTATTTTGGCAATGAAACTTATACAAATTGAGTCATTGAGTTGCACTACTCAAGTCTGCTGGGAGATTTTTCTAAACAATGATACTTACATTCTGAATGGTTTTTATTTAAATCCTGCTGATGTCTTTAATGATTACGCAAAGTTTTTTTTAACTACCTTTTCACTTTTCAATAAAATGATAATGTTACATTTATTTAATGGGCATTCAAGGATATAGTAAATGGTAAATAGATCTGAGTTACTTATAATGAAAATAGGATTGAACATAAGGAGACATATAATACATATAATGAATATATGAATTTTGTACCTAAATCTTAATTACTTCCCATAGCCATTTTATTAAATGTATGATTGGTATGCAATAACACTTAATGTTTATTACATAAAAACGTTATGGTTAGTATTATCCTTTCTAAACAATTCTATCCTTGTCACTCTAAGCTACAAATTAAAACAGCAAAATAGCCCGTGTTGTATGTTATAGCTACAAATACAGATGCTATGCTTGTATAAAGTGTATTAACTTATTTGAATTTTCAAGAAGTCTATGAGGAAGGCATTGCTACTATAGCCATTCTAAAGAAAAGAAAATCAAAGTACACTAAAGTGAAACATGAGGTTCTATTAGTGCTTTCATTTGTATCTCTATCAACTTGACAAGTTCACTGTGTAATCCTCACATCCTTTTGTCTCACATGTATAACATTTTATGACTTCAGGAAGTTACATGATATAATTACACATGTTCTCATCATACCTCTTTTATTCATATTGTCTCTTGATTGATAGAAATTTCTCAACTACTCTTGAGAAAAAAAGCCCTTTTTGCTCATTAGTACCATGAGTCTGTGGTAGAGCTATGCTGTAGACGATGAGGAAAACCATGAGTGATTTGTAAGCATCAATCAAGATAGTAATAACTTAACAAGCAGGGTAGATTGTCTACAAATGCATTCCTGGAATTGAGCCTTTCTGTTAGCTGTAAATTGTTTTATTTTTTTATTCCCTTGATATACAGAACTTTTGCTAATGTGTGGAGGATAAATGACAGAAGGAGACAGCCCCTGCTGTGCTGCAGGTAAAATGAAATTCCTTTAGACAGAGTGGGCAACAGGAGCCCCAGAAGGCTACAAGACAGAACATTTTGTCAGCCTCCATAAGATCTTACATTTAATGAATGCACAGAAGCTGGGACACAACAGCAGCAAGCAGAAGAGCACAGTCCATAACTATCAGATGCCTCAAGTTCCAGCAAGGGTAATCTTCGGGAGGAAGAACAAGGAAGACTATGAATACATTTCCGGAGACAAAAATCTGTTTGCATTTGTTAGCTGGTGGACACCATTGCCTGTCTTCTATGAATACATTTCCGGAGACAAAAATCTGTTTGCATTTGTTAGCTGGTGGACACCATTGCCTGTCTTCTTTTGTTGGCCATTAAGCCCGCTCTGTATGAGCTTGTCATCAATTTTTCTATATTTAATTTCTCACTCAAATATTTCCATGATAGGTAAGACTACAGTCATATGACGCAAAGTTAATGACAAAGAAATGACGCTACAGACACCGTGACAGAGGTTCCACCAAAGCGAAAGACGGGTTAATGGAAAGAGGCAAGCACACACAAAGGCTTAAAAGATAACAGTAAATTCAGTTTCTGAATCGAAATAGTGTCCATGCAAATGTTTATGTCTCTGAAGTCATACACAGTCTCTGTGAGAATCAATTTTCTGAAAAATGATTTTTGAAACTTGCTTTTACAAACGGATCTGTCATCCAAACTTCAACCAAGTTAATAGTGTTTTGATATCATTAATAACAATGATTGCATTCCACTTGCATGCTGTATAGACAGCCTGTTCAGAATTAACTGATCTTTAAAAATTATTGCATTGTAACCAATTATTTGACTATGCTTTAGACTCCACGATGTACCACACTTCTTATTTTTGTTTTTGGCCTACTCATTCCCCTAATTCAGAACAGTGTGTGTGTGTGTGTGTGTGTGTGTGTGTTTGTAAGATATGGTAGCTAGCTAAGGTCATTCACTGAAAACAGCAAGAAATTGAAAACAACAACCCCCCTATGTTTAAAATAACATGTGAATATAGATTAATGAAAACCTTTGATTGCAGCTTTGTGAGCTATTCTGAGTCAATAGGACCTCAAACCAATTTCCTCCCTCGTGAGACTCCTGTCAAAGACTGACTAAGAATAAAAGTCCTCATTCTTTTTTGATGCAATGTTTTCTGTGCTTTCAATAAACAGAAAGAATAGCCTTTATTTGAGCGGTCCATTCAAATCAGATGAGATGAAAGATCTGAATACGTCTAAATAAATCAGACTCACTCTTTTCTGTTTTATATCAGGTCTCTACAAAAGTTAAACATAACAAAGTGTATCTAGTCAATATTTAATAAGACAGAAATGCATCTTTAGCAAGCCAGGCAATCTAATAAGTGTGATATTCTGAAGATAGATGTAATTTGTGTCTAATTCAATACAATATGGTGTGCAATCTTTTTCATGTTGCTCCTTGCACATTGCAATACTTGTAATTTTACATAAATTTGTGCAAATCTTTTCTTTCAGTTAGCCCACTATATAATAAATGAATCTGAAGCTGGGCTTTGTAAACCTTATGAAACTCATTTCCAGCTAGCATTTTAGTTGGATTATAAGGACGTCATTGTTTGCATATCAATGAAAGAATGAAAACACTTGACATAATTCCTTCATCTCCAAGTACCCAGGAGAAAAGTGAAGCTCAGTGTGCTGTAGTTGTACCAGGCATAAACCTGTATGCTTATCTGAAAACAGAATTTTATGTCAGGCAAAGACTGCTTAAGGGAGTATACAAGTTGCATTCCCAACTGTGTTAAGAATACAGCTATGTAAGTGTGGTACCTCATTTTGCTGAAAGTGTCCATTGTGCCTGTGGATATTGTCAACATCAATATGTTTCTGCAACCATGCAGACCCCAACTGACAGGGGCTTTCTGCTTGATTTGGGAGCAAGCTCCTTGCTGAACCTAAGACTCAGTAATACAAAGAGAAGTCTAGAGCACAAATGTCTGTGGCTGAGGCAAGTTGGCAGAGTTTCAAGGCATCAAAAAAAAAAGGTAAGCCCCATTCTGGAATAATCACTAAGTCATACATATGGTTAAATTACGAGGAGTAGTGCACATCACCTGATGTCACCTCCTTGTTCTATGACCGATTTCAGAAGAGAAGAAAAACAAAATTAAATGATCTGGGCAATGTGATCATAGTGTCTATTCATTTTCTATGACTTTTTCCTTTGACAGAAAATGTCATCATTTATATGATAAAGGAGCCCTGCTCCTTGCTCTAACTGAAACATTTGCCAATTCTCTGCTCAAGAGCTTTTAACTCCTGATTAATTGGCAATTGGACAAAATTACAGTTTCAATTGCTCTCTGGTCTGTCTATATTAATTTAAGATGAACTGTCTTCAAAAACAAACAAAACATTAGTTGAAAGTAACACAAAAGTGTTTTATGTGATATAAGGTCTTTTTCTCTGTAAATGTAACAACCACATTAACAATGGAAAAATTGCACAGGCACAATAACAATTTGATTTGCATTGTTCTACTCCCAGCTCATAGAAAGAAGGTGAAAGGGGATTCTGCAGTATGAACCCGTGGAGGCCTGGGCATGGTCATCATCTTCTGGTGACAGGTCTGCAGTCGAAGGAACCCAGTGGTTTCATGACCTTTAGCTTCTTCACCATCTGGTAAAATCACAGTGAAAATAGCTGAATGATTTTAAATGTTTCTGCCATAATGAGTTAGCCAGCTCTTTTACTATAGTAATTAAATATAAAATATTTTTGCTTAAGTCCTATATTGTGACATAGTTTCTATCTTCTCACTTTCACAGATCTAAATTGTCTATCAATGTTTAAACTTTACTTTTAATACTGAATACTTTAATTTTAAGAATATAACTTTTATTTATATCCCTGAACTCTCAATATATATTAATAAGAATGGCTACACACAAAAACAATAATTATGACTTAAGTTTATAACATATTATTTGTTCAAGCTATAACAGTCACATAGTCTGCATATGTCTAAATTACTTTCATTTTATTTATATTATATTTTAGATGTTTTATAGATCCAACAACCATGGCTTATCTTTGTGCTTTACCAGGGATGAACTGATCATATGAGAGAACTGCACCATTTTTAGACCTTTTAAAAAATTGGTGGAAGATCTGTATGGCTCTCAGACCTCTTAGGATAATTTTATTTGTGTAGCATACTGTAATTAACAAAGAAACTTAAAACGTATGAACATACAGAGAATAAATTTCAGTGGAGTGCTCAGCCACAAATGAGACATTTATATCACCCTTTTCCCCAAGGCTCAGGCACCATTAAAGAAGATGGGGTGGAAAGAGTGTAAGAGCCCAAAGTCAGGGAGGACCTGATAGAAGCATCATCATCTGGCCATGAATTCAGAAGGGCTGTTTCTGCCTGTCAAGACTTGACAAGGTTAGACTGGCAACACCATGTTGTGCAGCAGCAGCAGTCTTATACGTTTCCACCATTACCTGGGCAGCTATTGATAGTTGATGATCGCTGGACTAGAGAGTGCCATTGGCAGTAAGAACCAGCCTTCAGCAACTCAGGAATGGAAGGGAGCCACAACATCTAAGAAGTAATCACTCATGTTGTTAGAGGTCACTTCTTTATTTCCTGTCCACCAGGCAGCTCAGACCTGAAATAATCACACAGAAACTATACTATTTTAAACACTGTTTGACCCATTAGCTCTAGCTTCTTATTGGCTAACTCATATCTTAATTTAACCCATTTCTAGTCATCTGTGTATTACCACATGGCTATGGCTTACTGGGTAAAGTTCTGGCGTCTGTCTCCAGTGGGGCTACATGGCTTCTCCCTCACTTTGTGTTCCTTCTCCCAGCATTCAGTTTGGTTTTCCCCACCTAGCTAAGTTTTGCCCTGCTTTAGGTCCAAAACAGTTTATTTATTCATTGATGATAATCACAGCATACAGAGGAGAATCTCACATCACCTCTCGCTTTCTGTTCGAATAAAATGAAGGTTTTAACATTAATATATTATAATTACATATAAGAAAACAGTTATAAAGCAAGAATTATAGTTATAATATTTATATATATTTTATCTTTTGTCATGACCAAGGAAAACTGTATCAGTTTTTCAACTCCATCAAAGACTCCAGAAGGATATAATATTACCTAAGTAAACAGAAAGTGCATTGCAAGCAACTTCCAAAACTAGAAATGACAGAGACATCTCACTGCCTGGACAGTCACCCAAAGTACCATTGGGGCATCCATCTTCAGCCTACAGGCCCATAATATCTAGCAGTTCTCTGTGGGTCCTGCATGTCAAGCAGTTCAGGAAAGAGCAGTTTCTTGCCCAAATGGCTAACCAATTCCATAAAGAGCCTTTTTGATGCCCATTTTCCTTGTGAAGCAGATTGGTGTTGCCAGGGGCAGTTGTGTATCTTTGTCATGATAAGTCTTAAGTTCTTAAATGTCATATTCTGTCTTCTTTGAAAGATTTGAAGAATCCATCTGAAATACATCTCAGTTTAAATGAACTTCATAAACACAATACCTTATTCAAGAGCAGAAATATACATGTAACAAAATTGACCTTAAATCTGTATCAATAATCCAAGATCTATAACAATGAAAATCTCTATAGCATATCCCCTTTTAAATGTAAACAAACATTTATAAGCAATCATTGGGAATATGGGCATAGTTCTCTCCAAACTGCTTCCTGCTTTTTATTGGGCAAACTCTTTCTCAGGGTGTTCACAGAAACCTTTCAGAGAGTCTTGATCCATCAATCCACATTAGTCTAGAAGTATTCCACAGATTCTCATCCTCTGTGGAAACAATGAACCTCTTTTCCAAAGCAACATATCCTTAGACCCACATTTTGAATTCTAGATACCATTGAAGTATTTATATGTTGGTTACTTAGCTTCTTCACATTTAAAAAATTGAAAGAAAGTACAATAATATGCATAATCCAGACTCTGCGTATTCTCCACATTTACGTGGCTTGTTTTAAATCTATTATTTTTAATATTCATTTTATTATCTTTACTCCTTTAATCTATGAGTGTCTGTACTCCCTTTAAAGACTTTGTTTTATCTTTTTTGTAAACAATATATTTCTATTAATAACTACCTATGTTCTTTTTCCTCTCTCTCCCAAACCTACGTACATTTGTCCAACAGTGGGACCCATTTAGAGGTCTTTTATGTCTGAATCTGTCCTATTGTGTATCTGTAATTTTTTTTACTGTCCAGGAGCTCTTCTTAAAATGCTAAGCATTTCTTACAAACCTAACCTGTGGCATTTATAGGTCAAATACAGCCTTGCCTGCTTGCTCCACCCAGTCCAACATAGTGGATGAGGTCTGGTCACTGCATCTGAGCTGTGCACACTGCCCCAGTTCCAAGTATACAGCAGATCTATGTCAAGCCATTAAGCAGTTTGTAACATGCTGCTTACAAAACCCATTTAAGTGCTTTGCCTCCTGAAAGAGCCAAAGTTCATGCTGACAACATGGCCGAGGAAGCAGCATTTTTTCTTTCCTTTCCTTTTCCTTTTTTTTTTTAGTTTTTTGTTTGTTTTTTATTCAGGGTCTCACTGTGTTGCCCAGGCTGCCTCTGGTGCTGGGACTATACAGGGCTCCCCCCCCCATTTTCTCTTTTTAAGGACTGTACCTGTATAATTCTAAGTGGCCTGTGAAAGACTGCAGTACTTGTAGTTGGAATTTTTCTTTGGGTCACCAGCCAGCTCCCAAATAAAGACATGAAAATTTACTAATTATGAATGCTCAGCCTTAGCTTAGGCTTGTCCCACTATATTTTTTAAGTTAATTTAACCTGTTTCTGTTCATCTACGTTTTGCCTTGGGGCTGTCTGTCTGTCTGGCCCCTGGCATCTCACCGTTGCAGCATTTTTTCAAAACAGTTCGTNTTTTTTTTTTTCTGCTGCTGCTGAATCAGGAAAACCTCTCTTAAAAGAGCCATGCCTTCCTTGCTTCTAGTAAACAGAGCCCACCCAAGAAAATGCTGCTACCAAACCATGATTAACTCTGTTCTTCTTTTTTTTTTTGTCTAGGATTCCTTTTTAAGCTTTCTCAGGTTTTATAGGATTTAGTCTACCACACTGGCATGCCAATTTGTTGTTGGAGGTCGCTTGCTTGTTTCCTGGCAGCCCAGCAGGTCAGACCCAAAATAATCACACAGAAACTATGTTATTTAAAACACTTCTTGGACCATTAGCTCTAGCTTCTTATTGGATAACTCTTATATTGTAATATAACCCATTTCTAGTAATCTGTGTATCATCATATGGCTATAGTTTACTGGATAAAGTTCTGGTGTCTGTCTCCAGCTGGGCTACATGGCTTCTTTCTCACTCTGCCTTCCTTCTACCAGAATTAAATTTAGTTTTCCCCACTTAGCTAAATTCTGCCCTGCTATAGGTCCAAAACGATTTCTTTATTCATTAATAGTAATCACAGCATACAGAGGGGAATCCCACATCACACTCAATTTGACAATTTTGTCTGCTAGAGTAAAATTTACTTCTCTGGCACCAGTGAAAAAGTGGAGAAAACATACACATTCTCTCTGTCTCTCTGTCTCTCTCTGTCTCTCTCTGTGTCTCTCTCTCTCTCTCTCACACACACACACACACACACACACACCTTCAGTATCTTTCGATCATCTCTTTAGGTTAGATTTTTTTTCTTACCTCTGTGTTAAGATGTATCTTTCTGTGTCTTTATTTTTTCCTTACAACTCATATGCCCCAGCATAATCATTTAAGCAGTAAAAGAATACAACATGGTTACAATCTATTTTAAGTGAATAATTGCAATGAATACAACTAAAAACCATCATGTTTCCATATTTGTTATATGATTAAATGTTTTAAGTATTACAGGTTTAAAAAAAATTATTCTCAAGAATCCACATACATTCATGCCCAAGTAGTTTGTTATAGATTAACAGTGTAAGCAAGTAAGATATTTTTCTAATCCAGTTCTTTTACTGGCAGGCTGCATTTTGTGGTTACAAAGAAAAGACTGATTACTTTATTTCTTATATTAGAAGGTAATCTTATAAAAATCTTAAAAGAATAACAAATCAAATATTAATTATATAATAATCAGTCATCTCTACTTTAAATCCTCAGAGTGCATACCTATTCATCAATAGTATTTTATTAAATCATATCAGGAAGCTGAGGGAAGAATTGAGTACAAGGAACTAATCATCACTTTTGATCACCAATCCATCCTAGTAAGAAAAGTCAAAAGTCAACCAGCAATAGCCAGTCATTGCTCCTCTTTCCTGGTTTCAACACTCCCTTGTTCAATTATTAAAAGTGTGTCTTTCTAAACTTTAAATTGTTCCCCAAGATTTTTTTTTACAAAGCAGAAAGAAGAAACAGAGACAATTTGTCTTTATTGTTATTGTCATACCAATGTCACAGATATAGGGAAACATGGCTTTCTCCCATGTCTAACCAAGGGGTGACACAAAACAGCCCATCTCCATGTGCCTCCTGGGCAAGGATGGCACTCTAGGGCTCCTCCACATCCATCATGCAGATGTGGGCCTGGATCCCACGTGGCACACTCCTGAGCATTGCTTTCTTCTCCTGGGCCCTCTGTTTGGCTCGCCTGTTGTTAAACCAAGCCTGCACTTTGGCTTCAGGCACATTAATGTATATGACAAGCACCACTCTTCTGAGTGCATCCGGGTACTGGGTTTCTTGGAAAACAGTCTCCATTGCCCGCACCTGCCAGTGTTTGAAGTGGAACTGATTGCGGGGCCTGCTGGGCTGGCGCCTTGGAACCTCAGTCAGCTGGAGGGCTGGCTCCTCTGGGTCCACCTCCATGGGCTCCTGGCTGTTGTGGTCACCTTCGGGACCCAGGTTAGCATAAGGGCTCATGTGTCCCCCCTCCGGCTCAGGTTGCCCTGTTGGTTCTCACTGTGCTCCAGGCTCAGAGCTCCTTTACAGAAGCTGCCCCCCACTTCAGTTGCTGTCCCTTATTCAGGGCGGGGGTTGCTGTCCTCTTCATAGTCCTCCATGTGAGAGTAAAAGTGGTCACTGTAATCTTGTAGGTGCGCCATGTCTGCTGCTCTGCAGAAGCCTAGACACCTGCACCTTGCTGGAGCCTTTGTCCCCAAGATTTTCTACATCAAAGATATTTTTAAAAGCACCTTAACCTAACCTCGTTAACTATTCTATACATCTAAATTCTTTCTAAGGGTGGTTGTTGAATCATTAATCTACTTCAGCAGTAATGCTTGAACAAAGTCAATCAATTTATTGTAAGTAACAGTAACACTGCCCAGTGAGGGCCTAGAAACCCCTTGAGAGTTTTCATATAATCCATAGATTATAAGGGATGTGGTGACCATGTAGGCAACAAACAGAGCTATGATGTCTTGAGGAAACATAGTCCTCAGGCCTCAGGCATGGCTTTGCCAAATGCCCAGCATGTTCAATGAGTTCCAATATTGACAGATGGTCCCCTCACAAGACCACCAATAAGAGAGTTCATTTTCATTCTTTAAAGGTGTGGTCGCTGGTTGATTAAAAATGATGTAGCATATAGTCACACGTCTATGAGTATATAGGCAACACAAATTTGACTCAATGGGATATCTTTAAAATAGAGGACAAAAAAAATTGAAGTAGCTAGAGTCATGAGGGTGAATCTGATAGGAGTATGATGATGGGTGGAGGAAACTTGATAAAAATAGAACATATAAATTCTCAAAGAGTAAATAAAATACATCAAAAATGTATTGGTTTCAATCCTCCAAATATACAAACTAGGCATTTTTAAAAGTTGTTTTTCTAGACATATCTTCAGAGAAGCTTGCTGGGTCCTACATCCTGGTTTTGATAACAGTTAACTTGAAAATATTTTCTCTTTTAGTCTTCGATGATGTCCATCAAACATCTTTAATAGAATATTCATGTTTTTGTAAATTGTTACTCCATGGAGTATAAATCTAGTATTTGTTCAAATCCAGGAACTGGAGTTTTATATCTCCTACAAAGCATATTACGCTGGTATTTCTGCTTAATACAAATTGGTTCCTGTGTTTCGTTTGCTTGTGTTTAGTCACACATGATCCACATAAAATTGAGCCTATAAACATCGTGTCATGGAAGAGGGAGGAAATCTAAAGGTTCTACCCATGTCTGAGGAGTTTGAGTTTTGGTTTGGTGTTTGAGAGAGAGGAGTGAGAGAGATTGTCTCCAGCAGCATAATCACTAGTAAGGTGCCCATGGTTCCAGTAAAAGACCCTCATTCTTGCTTCTGTAAGCAGAACTGGTGACACTAATTAGGGTATCATAGAAAAAAAGGAAATATGTGAAAGGAGAATCAGAACTAAAAGAGGTGGGAGTAGGTAATACAGGTACATGATGCATATGTGCAATATGTCATTAAATTCATTATTATGTATAATTGAATTTTGCTAATAAAACAAAAAATATTGGAGTTAAGATATGAGAATGAGTTATTCTAGAGAATCACATTTCATTACCAACTCTCATGAGATGGTTGGTCATAAACTCATATATGTATGCAGCAAACATATTATAAATATATTTTAAGTGTTATACTATTTTTATTCTCTAACAGTAACAACACATTCTACAGTAATTAGGCTCTGCCAGTCTAAAGCACACCCTGGATATGAAGAATGCAACCTTTTCTATGCTGCCCTTTTCTGTGGCACATAAACAGACCACCAATACAAATTCTCACTTTGACAGTAGTAGACCAGGTGCAAATAAATATGCATTGCAGTTATAAGCATAGTATATTTTAAAAATTATGGTGATTTTACTTTGAATTCCACCAGCAAGGTGCAATGATTAAGATTAAGGAAAAATAATGGATGCTGAATATTCAGAAATGTATCTATTTCAGCCACAGAAATATCACAGGAAGCATGAAAAAGTTTCCTATGGAGAATAAATCTTAGCAGCAAAATCAAGGTATCTGTGGACCCAGTAGTGAGAATCAGAGTGATTACCATGCTCCCATAGTTTTCTACTCTTGTAGACTTGATGACTTTTAATATTTTCTTATTATTGTTTCTTCATGTATGAGTATCAGATTATCACACTGTGTATCATTATTTTAAACAATGCTATTTGTTTAGCAAAGTTGAACTTCATAAAATAGATCTTGGTTTGGAATTAGGATGGAACTTCAAAGAAATTGAGAAATACCTTCAGCATAAGTTCTTCCATTGTTTTTACTATGTGTTTGTACAAAGTGGTTTCCTCAGCATTGATTATCTAACACTGATAATGTCTGGAAAACACTGAAGTTGCTGGGATTCTGGAGTACCAAAACTTCTGCCAAAACTGAATCTCTGAATGCAAACAAGCACACCCATATCAATAGTGTGTACATTTTTTTCATCTTTAGTAAATGGCAAAATTGTTTTCATTCCAAAGAATAGCTTAAAAATTATTTTTTCTTATAATTCAGCAAGTCTTTGATTTGTTACCTATTTTATATAATTGTATGCACAAGGTTGTATAAATTTTCTAAAAAATGTCTGAGTGGAAAAATTAAGAGACCGTGAATAAATTTTGTATAACTTTTTAACTCTCTCTGTGTAAATTGCCTAATCAACTTATGTACTCTCTCAAGAATTAGTGCTCCCTAAGGAGTTGGTGCTCCCTAAGGAATTTGATAACTTACTGGCACACAGAGAATGTGATGCTTATGATGACTTTGTCTTTTCCATCTCTGGACAATTGGACTTCTAATTATAAATTAAAGAAATACATTTTTATTGAGTAAAAGATGTCCAACTAACTACTGTAAATCTTATCCCTCCTCAGGGACTAACTTTCTCCCCTGTAAAGTTACTGTAAATCTTAAATTAAGCCTTTTCTGACACAATGTTCTCAAAATGTCATATACTGCATGACAGAAGCAAGCTTTGATAGTGCAGACTTCTATCATGGGTAATTAGCTTCCCGCTGAGCTATTGATTCTTATCTGTAATATTCAGGTATGAGCAACCATCTGTTTTTACTGAGTAGCATACCAAAGGAAAGCAGTATCCATAATAGGAGATGTATTGGTGTATTTAAATGTTATAGCTAAGAGGTGAAGGTATCCTTATGGTTGAGAAGCAAGGAATATCACGAAGTCACACTACACAACAAAATTAACACAAGATTTATTGGGAGGAAAAATCGCAGGAGGGTGGCTGCCTCTGTTAGGCAGAGAAGGAACAAAGAACTGAGCAGGGGGCAGACTTAATATAAGGTTTCTTGTGGGGCGGGGCTTTCCACGATAGCTTACAACTGGAGAGAATATATGACCTAATCTTGGGGAGAGCTCAGGGATTTTGTAGCCTGATTTGAGGCTCTTTTTTTTTCTATAGGGAGGAGCCTAGACACTTTCCTGTTTTAAGGTGCTAGATACAGTAGTAATTACCAATGAAGAAGTATAGGGGCAGGGGAATGCTAGCTTCTGGCTTCTTTAGGAAGAGAGGACTTACTATGTACAGTTAGGATTCTCTGCATGACACCATGAGTATACCTCCAATAATTCAATTAGGAGCTCTCATCTTCCCCTTTCAGTATTTATATCTAGCTTTTGTGCTTAACTGCACTTATGGTATTTCTGGTCCTATGAATACAAGTGAGAAGAAACTTTCTATTTTTATTCAATTATCACAGAAATATTTCTGTATTTTATGAGTAAATATGATGTGTACTGATGATTTTCCTTGTCTGCCTAATTTTTGACTTGCTGAATTAAAAAAGGAATGACTTAAATTTCACCAAATATTTGCTTTCTCTATGTATTTGAAATGATGTTTATCTTAATTCTTTTAACATGATCACTCATATTTATTGATTTAATGTCAAGCTCTTCTTCTTCTTCTTCTTCTTCTTCTTCTTCTTCTTCTTCTTCTTCTTC
>LOEQ01003088.1:461319-474912 GCA_001685075.1 Bramus lutescens | reverse complement strand
CTTCTTCTTCTTCTTCTTCTTCTTCTTCTTCTTCTTCTTCTCCTTCTTCTTTTTCTGAAATTCCAAGACAGATTCACACTTTTAGGACCCACTACTCCAAACTTGCCTTGGCCTGTTACCATTTTTTTGTATTGCTGAAATTTATTTATTGTTGATTTGCAAAGGAAATCTTCCCTGATGATTAAAAGATTAGCTTCTAATTTTACTGTTTTAGCAATTTAAATTTATTATTAAAGTTTTGCACCTCTTGAATGAGTGACTGGTCAAATATTTTCTCAATTTCTAGAGTGTAAATGTTAGTCCAACACAAGAAACCCTATTGCAAGTAAGGGAGAAATCATCTGCAACAAATAATTTTTGTGAGAAGTGTAGAGGATGGTTCTAAATCAACATTCAATATTAATTAGCTGTGCTTCTATTTCCTTATACAGATTTGTCTTTTGTCAGTTTTAATAAGTTGAGCTTTATTAAAATAGGTTTATTATACATTTTATGAGAGACTAAGGAAAGCAAACATTAGAATGGATGTGAGACACTGAGAGTATTCATGAACCGAGAGTGACCAAATTAACTTGGTAAAACCATTTTAGAACACAGACATTTTCATATTTTCCACAAAGCTGAACAAATGCATGCCCTTTGGCACAGAAACTTTACTTCTTGGGTTATATTTTTCAGGACATATGAAAATGTGAACTTGGAGATGTGTGTCAGACATTTAGAATGCTATCATTTGTAATAGGGCAAATTAGAAATTAAATCATTTGTGCTAAAAGACCGGTCCAAAAAGAAACAAACAATTATGATCTATTAAGACACAAGAACACTATTTCACAATCACAGAAATGAGAGGGATGAATCTTGGAAAGTTTGAGTTAGATGAAAAATAATTTCTAAAATGTCAATGCAAAACAATAGACATCTGATAGTAGCTTGATTCATTACAAATAATACATAAAAATTTATGAATATATGATTGGATGACTACTTGTTTTTAAAGTAACAAGAAAGGTGCTGCTTGCAGAGAAAGGTAGAATTCTTGGAGGTTCTATTTCACTGGTAGCATTCAATAATCCAATGCCAGGAGTAGCAAGAATAGGGGACATTGGACATAATTCACTGAACTCTATATTTTTAGTTTATACATTTCTTTTTGTAGTGCTTTACAAAAGTCTGTTGAACTTTATTTTTAAATCTATATACTTTTTAGATATGCTTACATATTAGCTTCTTTAACAATAGATCTGATGTTCATTAAGTCTTAGCCAATTGAAAAGTGTTTCCCTTGTGTCTAGCTTTTTATTTAAATGGTATTCTTAAGAATTTTGTGTATGGCTAATGAATTTACATCATTTTATCCCTCCCAACCTATCTTTAATTCCTTTTGTGTAACCTCCACTCCCTCTCTAACTCATGATACATTTATTATTATTACAAATATACATATATAACCTACTGAATCTATTCAGTATTGCATATGTGTGTGTGTGTGTGTGTATGTATGTATGTATGTATGTATTTACAACTGACCATTTGGGATTGGATAGCCTATCAGGGAGCTTGCCCTAGAGAAAACCAATTCTCTCTTAGCAGTTGTAATTTGTATCTTTTGATCTAGGCCTGAAAACTTGTGAAATTTCTTCAATTCACATTGCCATTAACCTTTGTGCTGATGTATAATGGGAACATTTTCCCTACCATGTCTGGAAGAAATTATTTTACAGTTGGTATCCTCTATGTCTGACTATCTTGTTATCTCCCTTTCCGTGATTTTCCTGAGCCTAAGGTCTAAGGGTTGCATTGCAGATGTATCAGTTGTATTTGGTTTTGCCTGAGTCACTTGTTCTGTGTATTTTTCCTGCTTGCGGGTCTCTGTGACAGTCTCCGTACGTTACTAAAGGAAATTTCTGATATGGAGTGAGCACCACAGTTATCTGTGGATATGATAGTAGAATTTAGAATACAGTTAGAAATAATATTGACAGTAGATTCTCCATCATAGTTTATGACCTCTCCAGGCACAGGTAGTTGGTTAGGTTTAGAGTATGAGTCATGAATTTTATCCTGTTTGGTAGGCCTTAAGATTATACTGACAGCTTTTGGTTTCTCCCAAGATATGTATGCCACTATGGCAAAATACCTATATCTTAAAGAGCTGGTTATTTTTGTGATTCATAGGCCTTTCAGACAGATGGGACTAAGGAATACTTTTCTCCTATAAAAGCTTGCATAGCTTCTTCTGATACTATGAAAGTCATTGGGGAGGCTTCCGAGTCAGTTCAGTTCTATTAGTCCAAGCCCTGTCTCTGAAGTAGATGGTATCTTCAGTAATGTAATTTTATCTTCAAATTCTGTGCAGCAAAGCATAGTGACAATAGCTCACCAATCGGGCTGGGATGGCAGGTTACTAAGCACTGAGTTACAACCCAATTCTGCCCTCCCACAGTTGCTATGGTACAGCTGTAAGCCTCTGTGCCTTCATCTATATGAGAACTGAAGATCTGGACTCAGGTACCCATGCTTGCATGATGTGGGATTCCCCTCTGTATGCTGCGGTTACCATTGATTAACAAAAAAGCTGCTCCGTGCCTATAGCAGAGCCAAACAGAGGTAGGGAGGGAAAATTAATCTGAATGCTGGGAGAAAGTAGGCGGTGCCAGGGAGAATCCAATTAACCCTGAGAAAGATAAATGCTGCCAGATGGAACCTTGCCAGTAAGCCACAGCCATGTGGTGATACACAGATTAATAGAAATTGGGTTAAATTAAGATATAAGAGCTAGCCAATAAAAAGATAGAACTAATAAGTCAAGCAATTATCTTATTAATACAGCTTCTGTATGATTATTTTGGGTCTGAGCAGCCAGAAAAAAACAAGCGGCCTCTTAGATTGGTGCCCAATGTCAACGTGGCTGACTAAATCCATGTAAAACCTAAAAAGGCTTGGAAAGGAATCCTAGTCACAAAAAAACAAGAGTTTAGCACGGATTCTTGCTCTGTTTTCAGGCAGCATGCTACAGCTCCTTTAAGAGAGGTCTTCCTGATTCAGTGGGAGCAGAACAACAATAGCAACAACAATAAAAAAAAACTGCACAGTTTAAAACAGCATGGTCCATACTGCCAGCACTCAATCTGGCTCTTTCAGAAAACTGAGCACTTGTATGGGTGTGTGGGCAATGTGCTACAACTTACTTGGTGGCCAACCAGTTGCCAAAGTTGAGGTGATGAGCATGGTTCCCTCCTGGTAATCTCAGAGGCAGTAAATGGACTTCCAAAATGTTGCACTATCAGAAAAAGCAGGCAGTGCACTTATTGCGCTAGGAACGCCACTTCTTAGGTTTGTAAGAAACACTTAGCATTTTAAGAAGCTGTACTGGTCAGAAAAGTATTACAGATATGTAGTAAGGACAGATTCAGACATAAAAGAACTCTAAAAGACACAGTGCATTTTAAAAATGTATGTAGGCTTGGGAGAGAAAATAAAAAGAGTATAGAGAGATATAAAAAGAAGTAAATTTAAAAAAAATAAAAAAATCTTTAAAGAGACAGAATACAGACAGTCATAGATTAAAAGGAGTAAAGATAGAAATACACAGAAGACTGTATTATGTATATTATTGTAATTTCTTTGAATTCTTTGACTGTTAAGGAGTTAAGTACAGAGAGAGATTTCATTACAGGCTGTTCAGCTAAACCAACATATATATCTTAAAGGTGTCTTGACTTCAAAATATAGGTGTAAAGATATATTGCTTCGGAAAGAGGTTCTACACTTGTTTCCACGAAGGATGAGAACCTGTGGAATTCTTCCAGACTAATGTGGTTTGATGGACCCAGATGCTCCAAAAGGTTGCCATCAACACTCCCAAAATTACTTTGCCCAATAAATAGCAGAAAGCAGTTTGGAGAGAACTATGCCCAAATTCCCAAATATTGTTTATAAAATGTTTCCTTACATTTAAAGGGGGATACGCTATAAAGATGAATACTTTGCATTGGTATGGATCTTGGTTTATATATACAAAATAAAGATCAAATGTGTTATATGTATAATCTGTTCCTAATTAAGGTACTATGTTTGTGCAGCTGATTTAAAAATGTAATATATAATTAAGAAATGCAGGTTAATAGATAATCATCTATAATAGTCAAGCTTGTAGTTATGTGAGTTAGGTTTTCTAGACATATAGAGATATATTTAAGTTAGATATTCTTCAAATCTTTCAGAGACCTTCAGAATATGGAATTTAAAATGTTTTAGCATCTTAAGACTTTTTATGACAATGAGACACATCTGCTCCTAGGAACAACAATTACTTCAAGAGGAAGATGGACATCGAAGAGGCTCCTTATAGAGTTTGCTAGCCACTTGGGTAAGAAACTGCTCTTGCCTGGACTGCTTGATGTTATGCTGTATAAACTGGACATGCAGAACACACAGAAAAATGACTGTTGAACTTGCCTAAAGGCGAGACATTCCTTCATGGTTCCTGCTTCATGAAAGAGACTCCCAGACATTCTGCAGGATGCGGAAGAAAGTAACTGAAAAACCACCAAAATATCAGAACTGTCTTTAAATTTTCTTGCTTTATGGAAAAGTCTGCTGGATACTAAGTGGGCAAGTGGGCGGAAGATGGGTGCCCACAGTGTTAAAGAAGAACTTTGGGTGACTGTTCAGGCAGCAAGATGTTTCGGTCAATGTTAGATTTTGTTAGTTGCTTACAATGAACTTTCTGTTTACTTAGGTAATGTTATGTTTTTCTGGAGTCTTTTATGAAGTTGAAGAATAGATAGTTACAGTTTTCCAAGTTATGATAAAAGATAAAGCAGATATAAATATTGTAACTGTAATTCTTGCTTGATAACTGTTTTGTTGTATGTAATTTTACTATGTTAAAATTAAAACCTTCCTTTTCATTTAGACAGAAAAGGGAAGACGATGTGGGATTCCCCTCTGTATGATGCAATGACCTATAACAGGGCAGAGCAGAGCTAGGTGGGGAAAACTAAACTGAATGCTGGGATAAAGTAGGTAGAGTCATGGAGAAGCCATATAGCCCTGCCAGAGATAGGCACTGTGGGATGAAACCTTGAGAGCTAGTAGGTCAAGAAGTGATTTGATTAATACAGTTTCTGTGTGGTTATTTGGGGGCTGAGGAAACAGGAACAAAGAAGCAGCCTCTTATAACACTTCCATATAAAGCACTGAGCCTTTTTCCAATCCTTAACATTTCTCTTAATAGCAAGTAAACACAGCACAGAAAATTAATATTTTTCCTTTTAAAACACACTGTGCTTCATGAATCAGTATCTTACCTAAAATAATAGAATTTCCAATACAGTGCTGAGATGTTTGAACATCACAGAATAAAAAATACAATAAAAATGTTATGCTGACTACATCTTCTTATATCTTACTATGACCAAAAGCCTTCTATATAGAGGAATGAATCAATATGCCAAAAGAAAGTGACACCAAGGCAGTTTCTATACTCAAAGAATGATTTCCCAGAAAATAAACCTTCTCTGGTAGTCAGCAGGAGAAGTAAGTACATAGGCAAGGGAGACATGACGTTTACATTCAAATACCATCTCCCTGTCTTATTTAGGGTTTCAATTGTTATGAATAACCACCATGACCATGGTGCCTTTTATAAAGGAAATCTTTTAATTGGCATGGTTCAGAGGTAAAGTTCATTATCATCATGGCAGGACATGGCAACGTGCAGGCAGACACTGTGCTAGAGATGGAACTGAGAGTTCTACATCTAGATCTGCAGGCAACAGGAAGTGAACTAAGACCATCTCCATAGTGACACACTTCCTCCAACAAGGCCATATCTACTCCAACAAAGCCACACCTCCTAATTGTGCCACTCCATATGGGAACTAATTTATTTCAAACCATCGCATCCTTTTACCACTTCTTTCTATGTATGTTAACTTTTTTCATGTAGTTTTTTTTTAAGTAGTACAAACTAGTTTCCCAAGTACAGAAAGAGAGCTCAAATCTAAAAAGCCACCATTTGGTAGTGTGTTAGCTTCTATTCTTTCCTCTTAACTGAATGGTCTCATCATTACTAAAGGAAAACCAAATTCTTTACCTTCCACAATAGATTGGATAACTCTGTGTGAAGTCGTTTATAATACCTACCATTCTTGCTGAGCTTTAAATGGTCTAAGTACATAGTAAATTCTTTAGTTAACTGTAACTTTATTATATGTGTGATTGATAATTAAGGAAGCATCATCTCACTCAGAGAGAAGAGAAGGTTACTTTTTCTCAGTTGTTTTCAAATATGCAGTATTGGAACCACCTTCACAGTAGAGCATTTGCCTCTAAGGTATAAATCCCAATATTAGTTCTTTGTCTTATATTTCCCTTGATTTTACAAATATCATTCATATTTAAAACCTCTTCACTCTCCCTCTGGTAGAGCACTTTGGGACAATTGTTCTTCACCACAACTAGACATGCCCAATGACATGTAGAACACAAAGGAGCCAAGAAGAGATATCAATGTGTGTTACCAATAAGAGACACCAAAGAAGCAAATTCCAGAATAGATACTTTTATTCTTTTATTTGTTTTATGAAATTATTTATTTTTTAACTCTTCTTTATTCTTGAGAATTTCATACATGTAGACAATGAAATATGATCATATCCACCCCAGTTCTCTCCTTCAACTGCCTCCACAGCCAACAACAATCCCCCCTCCCAAAGTCTTTTCTTCTTTCTTGTGTTATCATTGGCATAAGTCCAACTAGTGTTTCCAAGCTATGTGTGGGTGTACGGATATTTACTGGAGAATGAGAAACTTGAAAGTGACTCCAACCTCCAAATTGATTCCTTCTTTTCCATCAGCTATCAACTCACAATACCTCCTTGGTATAAGCGATGAGCCATAGAGATCACTTATTTAGAATTGGGGCTGGCTTGAACTTGTGCAGGACCTGTTCAGGTAATCATGACTGCTGTGAGTTCATGAATTCAGGCAGTAACAATGTCATGACATCATTTCACAGCACTCCCCCCAGCTTTCCACCTCACATCCTTTCTCCTTTATGCCTCCTCTTCAGCAGTTTTCTGCACCCTGTTAGGGAGAAGGGAATTGATGAGGAAGATGCCTGATTTAGACCTCAGTGCTCACTCTTATTCTCACAATAAGAGAGGCAATTCTATATATTTGCACTGAACTGCTCTCTACTGAAGAATGAAGTATTTGTGACCAAGGTTCAGGATAGCCTAGATATTTGCATACTTACATAAATATTTATAAGGAGTTTGATAATGGCCATTTTGTGAACAATACATACAAAATTCTATAACAAATGTTGTATGCTCTACAACAGAATCTGAGTACATTAAGCTTAACATACACCACAATCTACTATAATTATTCTCTATAATGCATTGTTCTTTTGTGTACTCACATGCTAGTTATTTATTTGCTATCTATATTTAATCATTTATACATATCCTGAATTTTTTTCTCTTGAAAAATTGTATTTCTTCATGTAGTATAGACAATTCAAGTTAATATAAATGATGCCAGAAAGAAAAGGATTTATGTTGCATTTAGTCTAGTAGTTACTGTGTCTTCAACACTGTACAGAGACATACTTTATTTGCCAGTTCTGACTCTTTTTATCAACAGTAGGGAAGGGTGAGAGGAGTCTTCCCAATGCAGAAATAAAGCCAAAGTCAAGAATGTAGGCACTTTTTTCAGAGCCATATAAATCCCATTGTGCAGCCTGAATTTCACTGGCATCACAGTCCACACAAGCTGCTGCAGGAAGCAGGCATAGAATTCTAAATGGTTCTTTTTTTGATTGTTTTATTTTTTTTGCCTAGAATAGACAACATTGATTAAAGAAGGGTAAGAAATGTGAGAAAAATACAATATTGCTTCAGGTCGTCTATAAAACAGTTAATATATCTGTAATTATTTTACTGCATTCCATAATAAACTAAAATAACCAATTTTCTAACTTAACCACTCATGCTATAAATATATTATGCCATTGCATATATTGAATTGTATTTACTCCAAAGAAAAGAATCTTTGTAATTGCTCTTCTACATAGTATTCTGGAGGCTTGAACAATGGCTCAATGATTAAGAGGACTTACACTCTTTCAGAGGACCTGGTTCAGTTTCCACAACCCACATAACAGAGCAGAGCCATCAGCCACTCTAACTCCAGAGGATTTGAAACCTCTTCTGACATCCATTGACTTCTGCATGTGGTGCATCTTCTTTGGGGCTCATACACATACACATAAAATAAAAGAAATAATTTAAATAAAAAATGCTGTATCAAATTTAATAAGTATACACATAAGTATTTATGTGATGTATGTGTCATATCTCTAGTAAATCCATGGCATATCTAACTATGGCTCTTAACTGGGGGATGGTGCCCAACTTTAACTCTGTCACTCGGGAGGCAGTAGCAGGAAGATCTCTGTGAGTTTGAGGCCAGCCTTGTGTACAGAAAGAGTTCCAGGACAGGCTCCAAAGCTACATATAAAAACCTTGTCTCAAAAAAAAAAAAAGAAAAAGAAAGAAAGAAAGAAAAAGAAAAAAAACAAAAAAAGAAAAAGAACTGTGTCTAATACCTTTGATATATAAGAGTTTCTCATGAGATGTATATTTTAATTCCAGCTCTTTTATTTAGCTTTGACATTTTATTCAAGTTAAGATGTGCATTAATCTTGCAATACTAAATTTTATTAAATATTATAAAATAATTATGATATCAACAAATAATAATTTATTAAGTATAATTTTCAAGTTTAAGAAAATATGTGGTAAAATACAATTCTTATCAGTTACCAAACACCACAAAGGATTGTGGTGAGTGTTTTCAAGTAAACAAATTACCTGGAGCCTGCGCAGTTCTGCAGTAGATGGGACACATGACCTACACTGTCCCTAACCCAGATGTTATCTCCAATTGATAATCACAAACAAAGAACTAATTTTCTCCAAGGGGGTCTCACTGGGGAAACAAGCTCCTCTGAAGTGCGGACCCCATGCCCAGCAGTGGATTGCCAACGGAAAGTGTATTCAGCAGCATCTTTGGAGGTCCTGGAGGTTCTTTATCTCATGGCATTTTTAACCTTTTTTTGTCCTTTGAGTATGCATTGTGTCTCTAGTTTTGTGCTTTTATGGGATTCCTGTATGTGCGAACGTGTGTCTCTGCATGTACAGGAACTTGTAGTGCTGTTTCTTGTTTGGTTGGTTGGTTTTGTCTATTCTGATTTGTTTGGTTTTGTTTCATCTTATTAGTTTGTTATTATTCCTCAGATGCCTCTTTTTATTTAAAGAAAGACAGAAAAGTTGTGGATGCAGTAACAATTAATGGAAAAAGAGGCCATGAATTTGAAGGAGAGCAGGGATAGGTACATGGAAGGTTTTGAGGGAGGAAAAGGAGGAGATAGATGCTATAATTATGTTATAATCTCAAAAATAAAAATATTTCAGAAGTTAAAACCTAGAGAAGGGAAGCTAAAGGTTAGCTGTTAATATATTAAACATTTAAGAAAAGTAATTTAGTTATATGAACAAAGAGCAAATGCAGAGCAGAAGTGATCATTAACAGATAGGTCTAAATATGTGGGGGGGGGTGGAAGGACAATCTTCCACTAGAAAGCATGATTGGAAGACAAATTCTACCGCACAAAAGTGAAAAGGACCATATTGTTTAAACTTTGATAATATGAAACCACATTGTGCATTGCAATCAAAATACTACAAATGAATACAAAATATCTGACATACATGGGCTCCCTTTTCAAAATGATTCTGCAATGTCACTGTACTGGCATAAATTCTAACCATACTTTCAAAAAGCTATTATCTGTATCTCTGTACATAGCTTTGCCTTCAAAGACTTGGTGACCAAATCCACAAGTAGCATTGTTAGGTAAGAGTTTTTGAAAACAACTTGTAAATACCTTTGATGAAAGTGTTCCTTAGGTTGAAAACAATGCTATTAAAATACAAAGCAGGAACATTGTTGTTTTTCAGAGTTTGAATGCAAATATGCATCTAAATTCATTCATGTGCACAGAAATGTTCACCAATGACACTACTGCTCTACACCAGGAATATAAATAAAATAGCTATCAGGAGTTTTCACATAGAAGTGAGATCTGAAGAAAAATAGTCTTTACCTAAGACAAAAAGCAAGCAGCATAAAAATACATATATATATATATATTTAAATGATACNCATATATATATATATATATATATTTAAATGATACTTTTGTTTTATGTAAATATGATTTTCATTAAGAACACAGGACAACTAAAAAAGTATTCTATTTCTGATATGCAGTATGGTTTACCATTTACTCGTCTCTCTCAAAGCATATGTACACATTTGAGAACTTGTATTTGTAACAAAATGGGAAAATTTCTAACAAAAAAATGCTGAACAGATTTTCCTTTAGATTCGTCCATTTACGGTTTATATTCAACTAAGCAAATATGTAATGTGATTTTCATTGCTTTGTTTTTGTAGTTAATGAAGCATCCCATAATAAATGAACACATTTGCTTTTTAAGGCTTCTTGTTCCCACTTGTTCCTGTTTAATGCCACCGTCATCTTGATAAATATCTTCACATTTTCTCAGAAGAAAATTTTCAGACAGTAGATTGGCCAGTGCATTAGGATAAGAATGTCGCTTACAGTCTTAGAGGGTTGAACTTTTCTGGGCTCACAGACAGAGTTGCTAATACATCTTGAAGTCACTTCAAACTTCAAAGTGCTGTCCACTGTGTACCCAGGCCTAGTTTTTTTTTTAACTGCTTTTAAGTGAACAATGTACTAATCAACCTTCCTTGCCTTGGATTTCCCATGAAATCAACTTTTACAGCCTAAGTCAACAGATAACTATAATCTTATTTATTCTTCCATGCTCCTGACCCAAAGTAATACATGTTTCTACTAATAATCATTTCCCGAAAGCAGCAAATACAGAAGCTGAAAGCAAGCTGCTTAAATTAATATCCTCTATCAATGCGTTCAACATTATTCATAAATGTTTAACACATTTAGATCTTTTGATAAGCAATGTCTGTAACATTGCATGTTTTTTGCCTCAGCAGGGATCAGTTGGAATCAGTGTCCTACAGCCTTGTAAATCTCTGTGAAAGATTTCTGTAAAATATCCCTCATCCCTTCTTCATGTGATACTTTCTGTGTTGTTCAATAAAGACAGAGGAAAGTTCTTTGTGGGAGACAGACGCAACGTACAGACACACTAATAAACACAGATACAGGGACAAATTTACAACAGAACTTTCAGGCGGCCACAAATTCAGGCTCAAGCAACAGATAAGGAACGGAAGAAGTAGGAATATAAAGTAGAATATTCAAATAGACTCACTCAAGTTAAAGGACAGGTGTTGCTTTATTTCTTTCCCTAATGTGGTGTTGGGAGATATTTGATCATACTGTGAGCTCCGAGTTTGCATTTGTGCTAATTGAATAAAATTGACCTTGGGTCAGAAGTCTGAGTTAGCACCTAGTTGACAGAAGGTAACCATAGAGCATCAGAGGGCATCTGGAAGAAATGACTGACTCACCAGAATAATACAAGGTAGTATGACTTTTTCTGTTTTGTTTCTGCTGAGAGGAAGAACATGGTTTGGGGGAGATACCAGCAAGAAGAGAAGGCCAGCTAGTTGCTACTCAACCTCTTTGAGATAGCAGGCTTTTACCCTACCCTTTAAATCTTGTTTATAAATAGAACAATAGAAAGGTAGCTACAGCTACCTTTAGCGGCAGTGACAGAGTCGGTGCCTATGGGAACAGAATTCGATTCAGGCTGCATCCTGAGCATCCAGCCACTGCCAGAGAAGGAGGCCGGTAACTACAGAGTGGTAGTTGTTTACTGAAATATCAGCAGAGTAAGGTGCATTCACTGGTCAAAGTTAAAACAACAATGTGACATCAACATATTATTGGTAACTAGGAACTTATTAATGCATTTAAATCAATGGCAAGAATATATGCTGACAAAGGACATATGCAGCAAATCTTTAAAGCAATTTTTAACATTTTATACAACAGAATTGAGGGAAACATCTCACTGTGTGTGGGAATAGAATACTTTTGGGAAGATCCTGTCATCTTCTATCACCTTGGAAAATAGCTCCATGGAGACACTGAACAATGACTTTAGTTTTAACAGTCAAGAAATACGTTGTCTGATGAGTGCATGAAGACAATATGTCCATCATAGAAATTAACAGCAGAGCCTCTTACTGTATTAAAAGAAACAACTCTCATATTAGATGGAGCTGGGTGTTGTCATAGAACTGGACTTGCGCTTGCCAAGGAAAAAAATAGATTCACACAGGCTTGAGCATAACCAAATTCATCTGAAAGGAAATTAGTCTAGAATTATGAGTAATTATCAAAAAAATTCTCTTGATTCACGATCTATCACTGTTAAATCAAGTTTCTTATATTAATCAATTTTCCTGTGCGCAGTTTTGTTAGACATGGATGTCAATTCCCATAATTGTATTGCCTCCATGAGGTTATGATTTAAACATAGAGGGCTATCACTAAATTTCTCTTTTGCAAAATCTTCCTATAGGAATGTGAAGCCATTGTTATGGCCTGGCTGTTACAGAAATGTCTTTCCTTGAGAGCTTTTTGTTAGCTTTGAGGGAAGATTGTTTGCTTCTAGAAAAGAGGCATTGCTTTGTCTTCCTTTCAGTTGCAAATCCTTTATCTAATACATTGTTGTGGAAGATTCATTAATTCTATTGTTCTCCTGACTGGGAGTGCCCATTCATTTGCTCATTTGAAACCAGGACAGGTTAGATAGCTTGAAAACTTTCCATTTAATGTGTGTCTTGAAAATAAACAGCCTGCAAGATAAAGCTGACCAAGTGCTTGATGTATTGCATCTCAGTGGCATCTGACAAATTTTTCTCCCCAGTGATACTATTTGTTTTCTAATAATTTAGTCTCAGTCTATTAAAAGACAACTCCAGATAATGTATATGGTCAAGAGGTAAAGGATGGCCAGGACAGCCTCTGTAAACCATTATCAAATTCATAAAATTCATCGGAAAAGTGTTTTGCATTGACTTATGAATATTTTGGAAAAATTATATCATTTTCAAAGGATTTTCTATACCAGAGGATGAGGAGGACTTTGTGCTTGCAACTCTGCATTATGTTACTAAAACCAAAATTTAAATAGACAATTAGTAATCTTTCCCATTTTATTATGGCTGAATTGTCATTTTTATTTGCTCTATGAGGGCCTACACATGACAGAATTTTAAATACACTAGTCATAAGACCAAATGGCAGTGTATTATGATAGTTTCTGCTTTTCTTGTTGATAGCTGATTTAACATATATTTGGTCTGTGAGAAAGAGAGAGAACATGTAATATTGAGCTGGAAAGTTCTAATCAGAGTCCTTTGAAGAGCCACTGTCTCCCTTTCATAAATTCTGGGAGTCAGGGTGTAGTGATAAGGGAGAGGGCCTGTTTTTCATCTGGCCCAGCTCCCGCACGGCTAGCTTATACCCCTAAATAACAACACACAAAT
>LOEQ01003088.1:428789-442345 GCA_001685075.1 Bramus lutescens | reverse complement strand
TGATCTTGTAGCCTGCGACATTACTAAAGTTATTTATCAGCTGTAGGAGTTCTTAAATAAAGACTTTAAGATATATTAAAAATTTAAAGAAGTTAAGATAAATAATAGTGAGAATATTGAAAAAAGTGGCAAACACCAATTTTTTAATACAGTGTTAATGAGCCTGGAAAGATAGTTCAATGGTTGAAATCTCTTTATGCTTTTCCAGTGGACCTGTGTTTAATACATACCACTGCATACATGGGCACCCAGTACATGGTAATTCACAACCATCTGTACTTCCAGTTCCAGGTGATCCAAAACCTTCTTCTGGGCTTTGTAGGTATTATATGCAGACAAAACACTCACACACATTAAATAAAAGTAAATAAATTTAAATATATTTCTTTTTATCACTTAACTACCCTATTATAGATATGAAAAAGGTTCCCTATAGAGTATCTTCAGGTTAAAGAGTTTGATGAGTGTGTGGAGAAGAAGTCAAATGTAGAAAAGGCAAGCAGAAAATATTCAATGAGTTTGGAAAAAGGACTCTATTAGGTTTAAAAGGAAATTTTTAAAAAAATAAGAAATCAGTGCCACAGTTGATGTTCTAAAATAATTTATAAAACAATAACCATTATTGAGAAAATTGGAAAGATCACATTTTAAAGTCAGTTGTATACTTAAATTTTATATTTAAAGATTTATACATTTACAAACAAGCTTTGACTCTGTTTCTGTTTCATGCTGTGAGTTGAAGAGGAATGGAATGGAACCATCCATTTTCAACAACATCTGGAATTGTGAGAGACATGGAGGCATAATTTCATGCAGTAATCCAAGTGAAAAATGTGTTTGCTGGTAGTATGTTATAGGAATATGATATTGAATTCACTGTAAGGTAATGAGATTCAATTAGAAAATGTTTGTAGTATGTTTCTCCTGTGTCAGACAAAGAGGATATTGAAAAAGGCATAATGGGTCTTGAGCATAAGAACTCACAATTCAATGTGGGAAGCAGCGATGTAAAGAAGCAATTTTAAATATTGAATGAGTGTCAACAAAGCCTAATGCAGAAAAAGAGGTATGAGGACGGGAAGCCTTTTAGGAGGCTTTATATTCACAGTGCCCCTGGGCTGGGTTCTGAATGATAAATAAGCATTGCCAGATAGATAATAGCCACAGCAAGAATATATGGAGATAAAATTACTGTTCACAAAAGTAGATTCCAAACAGTTTGAAGTTGAAAATTCTGATACTGTCATATATTTTTATAAATTTTACAACGTGCATTTATTTTTCACCAGAAACATAGATTAAAAGTAAGTAAAATAGCTATGGGTAAGTATGGCTCACTGTACTAGTTATTGGCAATTACTGTAGTGAACCATCTTAAGATAGAGATAGGATGTTTATACCATATTCAAGGGCAAATTAGTCTTCTTGTGAAGCAGAGGAAAATTGTTCTATATAGTCAATGTAGAGTGGCAGCAGGATCAAGCTGATGATAAAAGAAAAAATATTGCTATGATACAAGAAGTCCACAGGATTATCACTGGAGATCCCGAAGAAGTTGGAAATATCAGAAATACAAGAATGATGCATAAATCTATTGGCTATTACCCAAGAGCAGAACAGAGAGCTGGAAGAGAAGACATAAACTCCATTGTAGCACCGTGCCATTATACTTTGGCAGTATTGTTTATTGAATTTCTAAGAGTTGTCAGTTAAAGACTCCCTTGGGTCTCAGAACAGACTTTGAACTTAGTTTCTGAAAAACTTTTAAATTAATAAAACTTAGGGGAATCTTGAATTAAAATCAAATTAATTTTATAATATATAATAAATAAGAGACCTTGTGGCCCACAGATGGCAAATAAGGGTTTACAATGATGTCTTTATGTGTTTGACTGACAAGGGTTGACACTGTGGTGGTTAATGATAGTTCCTCACTTCACTGAGTTAATATAAAACTGGGACTATTAGTGATGCATACTTTGGGGTGTGTCTGTAAGCCTGATTCTGGAAATTAACTGCAGAACTATCTGCTTTGACCATGAGCAGATCTACTGTGTGAGCTGGGGTGGACAAAGGGAAAAGTTTTCTTCCCCCTTTCCTATGATATATAAAAAGTAATCTCCTTCTATCCAGACAAGTGCTTTTCCTTTTGTTATGCCTTTGGCCAATAATGTCCTTGATTCTGTGTGCACAAGGTGCCAGGCGCTCAAGAGCCAGATGATACTAAACTTGACTTTAAGTGCACTAGTGGAAGGGTAGAGGAGTGGGTCATAGAATCAAAAAATAAATGGGACTTCATGAGACTTAAAACAGGAACAGAGAAACCATGAACTACAGAAGCAATCTTTATCCATTTCTAGAGCTGTGTGACCCCTTGCATGACTGACCTGTCTTTACAGCAATGATCTTATTACAAACATTGCATCTGCTCATGATCCCGCCTTATAATATCTGCTTCCAATTTAATTCGATGCCACCTTTGAAATTCAATCTTAAATAGGAAGAGAACAGTCTTCCTATTTAAATTGGTTCATCATATTTTCAGGAATTACTAATTGCTGTACAACCAGAAATGGACTAGAAGTTGCATCCTATTTATATTGACCCCTATGTAAATTGAAACCATACCATTGCATTCATTCAAGGGTATAAAGTCAGGGAGGAAAATGCTGAATAATATTGTGCTCAAATATACGTCTTTGCAGTTTTAAAAATCTGATTTAAAGTTTCCTAACTGTATTTATTTGGTAAAATAGTCCAAATTGGAAATTTTAATCACAAGTTCCCTGACAGAAGCAAATAATATATTAAATTCTGTCTTTGTTTTTTCAGGATAATTTGCTCAGCACTGAGAGCACAGTAGGCTTTCAATCACAAAAGTAGCTTTATTTTCCTTAGTTATAAATGTTCTTGATACCCTGAATCCAAAGTAGAAGAAAGATAAAGACAGAGAAGCTCTAGCCTCATAGATTAATATTCACAGGATTAGCTAAATAATTCATCAGTAAATTTACACTAGACCTGAAAAAAATTCTAGCTTTAATTCACAATTTCAGGATTAAGTCCCACCATGAATATAAAACATTATTTACTTTTAGTTTTCTATCCTAAAAGAAATATGTAGGGTATATTTATCTTATTCTACCTTGATTTTTCTCTCTTTCTGAAATAGTCTACAGCAATATCATCCTAGCATGACAATCTTTCCTGATAGTTTTTTGATGCTATCAGTAATAATTCCAATTATCTGATCATTTTTTGAAGATTCCATGTTCTTTTTGTTCAATTTTATGAGTCTATGTTCAATTAAAATTAAATGGCATAATGTGTGATTCAAGTCTCAGTGGTGGAGCTCTTGCCTAAATACATTACCCATTTTGAACCCAAAACATAAAAATAAAGTAAATAATCAAATACATGACAACATACAGTTCTTTTAATCAGTGCTCTACAACATTTAAAAATATTAAAGCCCCAATATATTTTGAATATTTAATATAATTATGAGAGTCATGAAGAAAATGCATATATAATTTATATAATTGTTAAATAATGGAATATCAAGTGTCATAAGTGTGCATTATTTATCTTTGAGGCAGAGAGACAGTGAGTGGGTGGTTGGTAAAATAGCAAAGAAATAATGTCATTATTGATATCTTTATATGTAGCTTTCAAGGATTTGACAAAAAATATACTGAAATATTACTCAAACTGGTGAGCATTGAAAAAAATAAAAATAGCACAGACACATTCACAGAGAAAAGCAGAATGTTTTTCTAGTGAAACTAAAAACAGTATGATCCAGCTGTAGGTATGAAGAAAGATTGTAAGATGCACTGGGCTGATGCTGTGATCTTGAAACATGATTTAGTCCTACAAACGAATTCTAACTTTTGTTACTTTATATGAAGTGTACAGAGTGAATTGAAAAAATTTTATGAGAGCTATCATAGACATTATTCTATAACTCTATTTCTAAAACACTAAATGAGTGTCTACAGTGGACTATTGTACTCACAAATTTTGCTGAATATCATGTTACTCACTTGTTTTTTAGCATATAACCTGTCTAGGTCAAGTGGATGTTGTAATAGCTTCATGGAGCATGGCAATTCTCCTTGTGCTCCAGTCACAGCCTCCAAAAAGCCCAATCCCTTGTAATTTTTTCTTGCTTAGTTTCAAACTGACTTTATTCCTAAGGAAATTTCCTATTCCTATAAACCTTGAAAAAATTATTTCCATTTAAGATGGATTTCAGGAAACTAAATCTATTTGATGGGTGTGGGGAAATATGTACAGAAGTCTCATTTTAAATATAATTTTCTAAATGATTGATAACTGTCATAACCCATTTATTTTTCTGAAGCTGTATTAGAAACTTTATTTAAAGTTCAGATGACTGATAAATGTGCTATCATTCAGAGATCTTTTAGAAATATTACATTTAGAAATCTTGTAATTTTTATATTTGCTCTTTTACTATGGTCCCTAAATACAAGTATTTTAGAATGATACTGATAGTTAGAAAAAAATATGAAGAAGGGAGTTCAATAATATTTATATTATTTAAAACTAACCATGACTTTACAATAATATGATTTTAGGCACATGTATTTAGAAACTCAGTGGCACAGGATTCTCTTCATATGAAGGCAAGGACCCGACCATACCCAGACCTGCCCTTGGCATCCCGCTATCAGGGATTTTATGTCTGAAAACCAATATGATTACATGACAGAGATCTGTTTATGTGGACTTCTGGGAAAAGTATTGCATGCAGCTCAAGAAAGTGTGAAATACATTTCCAAGCATAATAGCATTAATTTACAATTGGTCACTTTATAGTGGAATAAGGAGGTGTAAGTCTCTGCAGTTAATGGTTTCATGTGTTTTGCCTCCATTTCGTTAGCATTCTTACATGAATGAATGAAATTTAGGGGAAAGTTGAATTATCTTTTCATAACTTATTAAAACTAATGTAAAACAAGGTACAAAGGTTTGTTGCTGTTTTGTGGTGGTAGTGGTTGTTTTAAATCATGGGATGCATGCTTCTGCTGATAAACCCAACAAGCTACAGTTTTATTTTGTGGAGCAGGGTGGGGCCATGAAGACTCCTGAAATGTGAGCTTGTTCCAAGCAGGTCAGCAGAGCAGAAATGATGAACCCTGGTCATGTACTGTGTATAACAACCTGCACTGACCTTGAAACAAGAGGCATGTCACCAACGTGATTTGTGTTCTTTACTGGAGCCTGAAAACTTTACTCAGTACGGGTGAAGAAGGAGGGCAGGAGATTGATGTAAGAGAAATCAAGATTAATGTGACCTCATGTGAAGCTTAAGTTTTAAAGAGATGTTCTGCTGGCCATCTAAAATGGTGGGTGATTTGAATAATCATTTTACACTCTGATTCTCTGGGGGCATCTTTATATTTCCCTGAAGCTATCTCTGCTAGGACATGAATTGGCTAAAACAGAGTTCATAAACTCACTTCTTATCTCTCGTTTTCCATTCTTATTCTAGATGCTCTCATGCCAAGGCTTGATTTCTCAGGTCTGATACAGGTTAATCATGAAGCAAAACTGGGAGGCCTCCAGGATATGATCCTCTGCAATGCAGAGTGCGAATCATTCACAATAAGTTATCCTTTAAGTTCCAATGCAGAAGAGGATGAAAGGATATCTTCCCTACATATTAATCTGCTCATTTGTCCAAGGGGTCTAGAGAAGCATTGTGACTCTAATAAATTACAGAAGCAAGCAGGTACCTTTTCTACAGGGTGAAGTTTGCCTCTTTCTAATGTAACACATTTAAATGATGATGCTGTTCATACAATGGATGAAAAACAATCAAGGATTCAACCTGCAGACAATGAGTAACAGGCACCTTTATGCACAATTTGTCATTGATTATTACATCATGCCTTTTATTCATGGAACTTTTTATCCCTGAAATTTGCTAATAATAGTAAAATTTATCCCATGTTAATTATATGGAAAGTACTGTGTTCACATTTTAGGACAAATAGGACATTTGGAACATGCAAGTCCATTGGCTTCATTTATAAGTAAGGCTCAAAGAACCAAAAGGATTGAGTTAATCATGCAATATTCATGTCTTGAATTGAAAATTATCTAACTATAAATTTGTATTCTTTTTCATCTCATTATATTATAAATACTATGCTTCTCATTAAAACATTGCTCATAAAATTATAAGATTCTCATGTCCATTTCTCCATGGCATTGTTCATTCTAAGAGAGATAATGACCTATAAAACTGTTTCCTTCATATTGTCTAACCCTGATAATATATCATAAACTCTGAGAACAATGAAAATAATTTTTAAAGGAAGGCATCTTCCTTTAACAAATCTTAGGCTTAAAGGACTGCATAAAACTTTTGAGAAAAGCATCCAGCAAGAACAAGAACTCTCAATCACCCTTCACTTCTTTGCTTTGCTGCTATATTTCTAAACTCCTATGTTCTGCCTTCTGTGACAGGAGTAGGCATTTTGGAGGAGTCATAGCCAAAACAGATATTCAAGAAAAACAAATAAAGAGATAGAGGCTACTAGGAAATTTGTATGTTTTCAGATGCTTAGAGTTCTGAGTAAATTGTATAACCTTAAAAAAGAAAACAATAGCTTCATGAATAGGAACTCTTAAAAAAATCACAGAAGAGGGGTAACTTTAAAGATCATTGAGACAGTGCAAACAACAGATTCCCTTTTAACCATGGGCAACCGTAGCCATAAACTCCTTCATTTAATACATGTTTGCCAGTGCCTACATTTATAATAGAGCAATGTCTTGTTCTATTATTATATGTGCTAGTGAAAGAGGTGGGCTGGTGACTATTCAACTTCACAGCAATAGTAATGAAGAAATATGGAAACTAGCCTGGCCATTTTAATAAGAAGTCTTACTTCAGTTCATAATGTAGAATTTTGTTGCAAGCACAAAAATTTAAAAATTTATTTATATGACAAGTTAAGAATATTGTACTCAGGGTAAAATTAAGGGAATCATTGAACTGGGAGAAGGTTCTCATACCTGTTAACACAAAAACACATGATCTAGAAAATTTCTCTATGTCGTCAATGTTTCCTCCAATATATTTTCAAATTATTGACATGACAAAATTTTGTTTGAATCATCAGTTTTCAAATAGATTTTTTAATATTTTAATTTCTGTTAAATATTTTCATGTAAGATAGTTTTAAATTTAAACTCAAAATGAGATTTCAGTGTAACCATTTTGGCTTTTTTTTACATTTTTTAAAATGTCTTCATAGCATTTATATGATAAATAATTTTTAAAAGTTGTGCTGCTGTAAAAAATCCTTAAAGGCCGTTAAATATTTAGCCTCCCAAATTAATTACTAGTATTTTATGAAAAGATAGACATGGTAGTAAAATTAATTACATCTTCAGATCAAAAACCATACTTCTTTTCTTCAGTAATTATTCATAAAATGGATCATGGGTTTTTTCCAAAATTAATTATTTCTATACTAATGTATTGAATTTAAGCATTATTCTTACATGCACAAACATATGCTATTAGAGAGAGTGTTAATTATTATTTTGGTTAGACATTCTAAGAAATATATTAACAAATATCTTCTTAGTAACAAACACATTATAAACATTCTTTAAATTCAGTCACATTGGTGATGATCTAAAGAAAGTGTACTTCAATAAAAACGTCTTTCTGGAAAAGTTCTTGCTGCCACATTCTTTATCAGATAGTAAATACAGTGGTAACAGAAAAGTTAAAGGTATCATCCTGAAGTGTAAACCTTTTTACTTGATAGTACAAACATGGTTTAACTTGTATCATGTGTGATACTAATTATAATGTACTCAAAGGGCTGGTGAATCTTTTGTCATCATTAATTAAAGCTGAGAATGACAAATAACCCTTATCAGCAGGTGGCATTTATTCTGAACTATAAATTTTAGTCTTTTTTTTATTAGTCACTCGAAGCACAATTTAGCTTTGTTTTAAGGAAAGGTGAACTTGTCTGAACCTACATTTACCTCGTCTCTGAAGGGAACAATAGTAGCTAGAATCTTATGTCATGCTGTTCAGCAAGTAGAAACATTCATTCTGTGTGATTATAGGGAATGAACTCTTCCTGCTCAGCACTGTGTTAATGAAGGCAGAGTGCTTTACTTAATAATATGTTCAGCAACAGTGATTGTCTGGCTATTACTGAAAAGAAGCGTCCATGTGAAAGAGCATACAGAACCACACACATTTCTACCAAGAGTCTGAAAAATCTTTTATATTAGGTGAAAGCCTAGAGGGGGAAACATTGATCTCTGGTGTCCATGACCAATGGTCTGTACTGGAGCTACAGCCACAATAATTCCATGTACCACACAATACTCATATAACCATGAACTGATATATTCTAGAAGAACATGAGCAGACATCTTAAAGTTTTTGTTTTGTTTTCCTTGGTGTTTATTTCAATGTATTCCTGGTCTGCTAGGAGTGGCACCCAATTTTATGGGAGAGAAAATTTTTTCTTTCAGGCAATGTTTTGCTTAGTCTTGCAAAAACACCACAAGCATAAAACCCAAATAACTGAATGGGAGTCAGAGATATTTCTTCTCCATTCTTTATTGAAAAATGAAATAAAGCTGCAGGCAGATAATCAACACAGAATCACCAGTGAATTTAAATTTGCTTAAATTTAAATTTATTAGGTTGCTTAAATCTTCCAGCTTCTGTTTAGATGCACATAAAACAGCAATTTGTAATGCTTACTGAGATTTGCATTTTACATTCTTTCATCAAAATCAATGCATGAAACTAAAAGTTAAATAGGGTTATAAAAATCCTTCACCTTTTACATGAAAATATCCTTTTCCTCAAATTACACAATTCTCTCTGGAGATACTCCAATAATTTGTAAAGGGGATGAAATGAAGAAACAGGCTGAAGCACTGTATTTCATATATGCCTACCTAGCTCCACGATCACCCCACTGTCTTGGTATCTACTTTCTCAGGTAGATTGAGCTCAAATGCAGAGATACTTTAAGCTATTATAAATCTCCTACAAATGCATATTTGTTGGAAACATCTAAGATTGTACCTGATAAAATTATGAAGGCTTAATTATAAGTTCTCTCCCTGGGAATGATTTTATGCATATCAGATAGTAAATAATATAATAAGGTAAAATGGACATACAACACAGATTTCGCAACTGGGTCCTAAAAATAACCTGACATCCATTTTGCTCTCTGCTTACTAACATTCTTTTAAAATGAGTTGACACAATTTGGTTTCAGTGTTGCTGATTGTTATACTACACTGTTGAATTACTGCATGCACATCTGTCTTTTAATATACGTGTGCAGTCAGGTTCTATAAGTGTATAAATTCTATGTCAATTATACCATGCAATAGTCATTCTCCTGTCATGTCTTGCCTTTATAATTTGCTGTGGTGACTAATAAAGGGGCAGGCCCTTAGTCTTAATTTTGCACATTACTGTCTTTGATGATTAGATAAACAAACTTAGAAATCTAAGCATTAGATAAGTGGAAATTTCCTTAAACTGATATCATGTGTATGTATGTTTACATATATATGAGCATATATACATATACATACATGTATGCATGTATATATACATACACATATGTGTGCACAATTTCACAAATATGTATGTATATACATATATATAGGAATATATATGGGAGAAATACATGCACACAAATATGGGAGACTATATATTCATATATATGTGAGAGAAATAAATACACACATGCATACACACACACACACACACACACACACACACACACACGGGACAAAGTTTCACTAATAGCCTGGAACTTACTATATGGACCAAGCTGGCCTTAAAATCACAGAGATCTATGAAACCTGCCTCTACCTACAGAGTGCTGGTATTTACGACATACACCAGGGTGCCTGGTCTGTGATACTTTCTGAGAAAACTCGTGTCTGGGGTCAATGAGTGAGAATGATTACTTTATCCAAAGTAATTATATAGACTTCATAAAAATTTCATAGAATAGTCTCAGCTTTTATATTTTCTGGAACAGTTTGTACATCAGAGGAAGTTTATGTGTTATAGGGAGTACTTATTTATGACTTAAAAAAAGTGAACCTTAAAATTATATAAAATTACTGGCAGGCTATTTTAATGCATACAAATTAATCATTTCTTATAAATATATCACTGTACTTCCTGAGTTAGTTTGGAAGTTATGTTTTCTTGGAACTGATTTTTTAATACTTTTTTTTTTACTGTGTCACACAAAGTACCATATTACACCATTCCCATACCTTCTTGCTCTCCCTCAAAGTCCTTCCATGCTCCCCCATTTTCCCAAATTCAGAAATCTACAAACCATGTTATATTACCATAACCTGCATAACAACAAAAAGGCAACCTGTTCAAACAAAGTGGAAGTCAAGGACTGATACTTGAGGTTGTCCTGTGACCTCCATGCAAGTTCCATAACACTCTAACACACATACATATACATGCGTGCACATGCATACACACACACAAACACACACAAAGTATGTCAGTATACCAGCATAAAAACTTTAGACTTGTTTCTGTGTGTGCATCAAGACTGTTTCTGAGTTTTCATTCAGCTTTGACCATAAAAGTGATTCTTCCCATTAATGCCAAGCAAACATAAATCAGTTCCCATCTAAGCATGTAATTTCCAGAACATATCTCTATTGCATCCTCTCAAAAACCATGTGAATCTGAGCCTTTTCAACCCTTCCTTTATTTTATAATCAAAAGAATAAACATTATTTATAAAGGCCTTCCTGACTAAGTGGATTTGCAGAGAGACCAATTCTTTAGAGCTAATTTATTTCTTTATTATTTAGAAGAAACCAGTGGTGTTTACAAAATTTTTGCTGTTCCTGCATCACTGCATTTTCTCAGTAGAGCTTGATGAGTCTTAAGTTGATTTGCCTCTCAAATTACATATTTTTATGTATCATGGATTAAATAATGTGATTTGACAACCGATCCACAAAATTAATAAAATGAGGATTGGTATACAACATATTATCAATAATTTTTTGAATAACACTAGCTCATATTGCTGAGAATTGTAAATACCCCAAAGTTCATATAAATACAAGATTTTGTAACAATTCTGAACCAGATATGTATTATATTATCTTCACATAGTTTTCCATAATTATCCAAAGCCCTCAGAATTTTGATATAGAATTAAAATTTTTCTTCCACAACCTCATAAAATAAAAACATCTTAATATGTTCCCTTTCAGAGTCTCAAATTATTTCAAATTGAACACGTTATAGATTTAGGGCTAGTTTACCTTATGCATTGCTTCTCTTTCAAATCAATAAAATATAGCTAGGAGTAGGCATTTGCCGGGCAAGCTGTACACGTGTGCTTTTCATTAACCTCGTAACATGTGCTTACATCTTCTTTTCTGACAAGCTTATTCCTCAAAACATTTAAAGAAGTATATTTTGAAGTGCGGGAAACATTGTTTTCCTGATAGTTAAGCTCTTGAGATTCTATATTCAAAGTAGGCTCTGTTTATATATAGGACATAGTATTCAGTAATTGTCTTTAAAAACACTCTGAAAAGCCATCACTGATAATCAGGTCTTGAGAAAAAGCTCTTTGTGAATTTAAGAAAACAGGCTGTCACTTGCTCTTCCATCCCAAACTATTTTTAACTCTAGAGAACAAATACTTCCACATTTGAGATGACAAGAGGAATCAGCTGAGTTCTCAGTCTCACTGTTTAAGGCACTTGTCATTATTTTCATAGTAGCCTCATTCTATATCATTGGCTGTCTCTTTCTCTTTATTCCACCAATTTTGGCTTTGGATTTATGTTTTTCAGTGAGAATTCCATGTAGTTCTGGCTGATCAAGAACTCATTGTGTTCTTGGAAATAAATTTGAATTCCCTATCCTCCTGCCTCTACCTTCCAAATAGTGGGGTTACACTATGTCCAGCTTCAACCCTCTTTAATACAAGATTGGCTTTTCATAATTACCCCTCCCTTCACCTTTAATTCTCAGGGTAGAATTTATCACTGATTCTTATGTCCCCACTGTTTTAGCCATCCTGAAGTCATAAGTAGAAGGAAATAAGAAACTTAGAAGCAGGTACTACATTCCAGGAGAAAATCAAGATGGTATATGAATATCAAATTCTATTTAGCTTCTTGTGGAAAAAAATCACTGTAAGAAACAGATTTGTAACATCTAATGTATGAAGAAGACATCTTATAATACAAAGTTTCTGTCTTTACAGTTGTATATGTCAATGCTGATGAGCAACAAACTTTGAATAACACTATTCTAGTAATCCTTGGTAGATTGTGTAATAAAACACCAAAAGGACCAATCAAAAAGTAGAAACAACAACGTTTCTTTATCAACATGACTTACAAGGAATCAGAAAGGTCTATCAATAAAAGTTGTAGGATATGAATTGATTCCGTAACTGCATGTATGTTTTTAAAGTTCAAGTAATGAGTTTCAGTCATTAAGCCATGACCTTCTCATTAAGAAAAAGATCGATAGGGTGGGACAAACACAGTTTCTTTACAAAAGAAATGAGCTTCCACAATTTCTGTTGCTATAACTCACATCAGACAAAGGAATTCACAGAAAAACCAGAGTAGGCAAGAAATGGACACTTCCATTATTCTAAGAAGTGGTTCGCAAATTAAATGGAAAGATTGGGCAACTATTAGAAAAAGTGATAAAAATTACCACCGAGATGTCCAAAGGTTAATTATTCAGAGAGATTAATTTTTATTGTGTATTTTCTAGTAATTATTTACTTGATCATTAATAGTGGATGAATTAAAATGGATTTGACATTTTGTTAGATTTCTTTATTTAAGGTGTGTGAGTGTGTGTGTGTGTGTGTGTGTGTGTGTATTTGACCATATGCATGTTGTGACCTATATGTGGAGGTCAGAGAACAACTTAAAGGAGTTAGTTTTCTCCTATATTATAAAGCTCAGGGATTGAACTCAAGTTATAGGCTTAGTGGCTGTGCCCTTTTCTAATGAGCCATCTCATAAGCCCCCAAAGTCATGTTATGTTGTTGTGTTTTGTGTTGATATACATAATTTAAATTATGATTCCAGATAAGAGCTCTCAGTTGAAGATAATCATTTTACACAAGTGTGTATTAAATGATTTCTAAGCCATAGTAGTTGTAAGTCATAAGTCTCTCTTTGGAGGATAGATGAGTCTGGTAACATTGTTATATTAATTAAATGTTATTTTTCATTCTCTATAGTATATTTATGGAGTATTTCATATCAGACATTGTTGTGAGAATATATGTATCTTGTTTCTATTTACAATTTTGCCATGAGAAATCATTTAAAATGGTTTCTCATTGGTACCATGACACCAAAACGAGAACTGGATGTGAATGTCAAGATATTGGTCTCAGTCAGCTCTCCTTGTCAGACACATTCAAAGAGTCCGGTTTGATCACAGGCTCCATCAGTCCCAGTCCAGCTGGCCTTGGTGA
>LOEQ01003088.1:414962-428767 GCA_001685075.1 Bramus lutescens | reverse complement strand
TTGGTGAGCTCCCATTAGATCAGCCCCATCATCTCAGTAGGTGGACACACCCCTCGCGGTCCTGACATCCATACTCATTATCTCCCTCCTTCTGCTCCTCATTTGGACCTTGGATGGGGGGAGGACCTTGGACTTCCCACAGGGCAAGGAACCCTGACGCTCTTTGGACTAGAGAGGGAGGGGGAGGGGGAGGAAATGGGAGGAGAGGAGGAGGTGGAAATTTTTAATATTTAAATAAGTTATAATAAAAAGAAAAAAGAAAAAAGATATTGGTCTCCCCTCTTATCACAGATACCTGAAACCCTTCAGAAAAATAGAAAAACATAAAGTAAATAGAGTTGACTGATTTGTGACAACACAAACCAGCCATTGTCCTGTAGCCTCTAAAGTAAACCTTGGGGTCTTCGGATTGAAACATATTTTTCTGAATACATAAAGATGTTAATATTTAATTGAAACATTAAAGTATATTTTTCTATAGCTTCTACAGTGTCACTTGAATTTGTGTTAAAAATAAAAGGACATTATCAAAAACTTCATTTAATTTAATTGATCAATTCTAGGCAACAGACAGATGCGGAAGCTCACAATTGTAATCTCAATACTTAGGCAGGTCAAGGCATCACAACAGAGTTCAAGATGATTGAGCATCTAATGTAATATATGGTCTCAGATCATAAAAGTCTAAGGTTGGGGACATGGACAATCAATAGTGTGCTCACTGTGCAAACCCCGGGACCTGAGTTTGTTCTTAAGCACTCACATAAAAGTCAAGTGTGGCAAAAAAGTTTCCATAAGCCCAGCACTAAGGCACTGTAGACAGGCAGAGCCCTGGAACCTACTGGCTATCCATTATAGCCAAATTGTTGAACTCCAGGTTCAATGATAAAGCTTGATGTAACAATAAGTGGAATAACAGCTGAGAAAGTTGCCCAAAGTTGCATGTGGCTTCTGCATGCACATGCACACACACACACACACACATGCATATATGCCATTAAGGTATATACATACACAGAAATGAAAAGAAATCTGAATTTCTATAGTGTTAATGTACAAGAACACAATAACAGATAAATGCCCTTACTGAAATTATCAGTGTCTTTGTCTTTGTTCGAATGCTTTTCTGTTCACACAAGTAATACACTGTTTACAAGTTTGAAACTATAGCTCCTCATGAACCTTAGTATTGGTCCAACTCTATAACCTAATATCAAATGTACACAGATGCATTTATTGCAAATGCTGTTTTGATTAGCAGGTAAATTCCTCATAACTTTATAGAGTACAAATGATACCACATGTAAGCTTTCAAAATTGTTTTGTATTCTTACAGAGAAAATCATGCATTCTACAAGAAAGAGCACTTCTGTGAATTGGAACACTTTGCTCCTGCATGTATTGCCCACATGCTGTTTGGCTTTCACATCAAACTTCACACCATGTCAAATTACTCACATGTGTAATGAGTTTCTCTGCCTCACCACCAGTATAGGCTTCCCAAGAATTATATGAATTCATCAGAGGAGCCTTTATCTCCTTATTGCTGCTTAAGGAAATGCATTTTCAAGCGAATAAATCATAGTTACTTAATAGTTACAATGTTTTGTTAATAGCCTCAAAACAATACTCCCAATTAAACGATGTCAAGAGGAGCCATCAAATTCAATCCCCTTGCACTCTGAGTGGAAGCAGGCAATGGCCACAAACTACAGCGCTGTGTGGTATGTTCTCTGTAGAAATAAGACTTCGCTCACAAGCCGGCTGTTCCCACTGTGATACAGAATAAAACACAAACAGATGCTCCTCTGCACTGAAATGAAGATATCCATATTAAGTAAGCACAACTGAGCAGACGATAATTATTCTCAAAGGATCAAAACAGCATCTTTCTTCACCGGAAATCTTGACACAGATGGTACAATGCTCTGTAGCATATCATGGGAAGTAGGGCTTTGTGGTGAGATTCACTGATTTAACATGGCACATTCAGGGTGTATGCTCTTTGAAAACACAATGAAAACACGAATCAGGATTATCATTTTAACATAATAGAAGGACTGTTGTAATTTCAAGCCATATCAGAGTGCAATAAAAAATTGCACTCATGTAAACAAATCTGACTGCAACTTAATTGGAGCAGGAGAACCCAGAACACTGGGCACATGCAATAGAGCCTTTCTTTATCAACACGTCTAAGCAAATATCTTCGGAATTAAAAATTCAGAAATCATTAAAAAATGCTTGAAATATGGTTGACCAACCTGAATATTTTTGTTCAAATTCTAAAATAGCAGAATTTTTAGAGTCTGATATTCTGAAATGAACCACTTTGATAATATTTTTAAAATTATAAAAGTCAAAACAGAGTAAAATGCTATTCTTTGGATATGGATTAACAGCGAATCCCAAATCTTTCTTTGAACTTCTTGAACTAATTTGCAATGTACATGTCTGAACAGGTCAGTTAATGAAAGGTGTGATATCCACAAGCCTGGGACTCAATCTTGAATTTGATATGTGAACTCAGCCACCCCAGGCAATGTGGGAGTTCTTACCTCAGATGATGAAACTGTTACTGGCAAACTACAAGCTTTTTAATTCTATATGTACTTTAACTTTCTTGAAAGTGCAATGCTTAATGGATAGATTATATAAATAATCAAAATTGATGTTTTTATATATTATTGTTGGAATACTTGCAAGTTACTATATTATTCATATATTAAATTTACAAAATGAAAGTGAGTTTTCATAAAGCATAAGCTTTTAAACAAACATTGGAAGTCATAAAGTATTATATTGCATAAACTCCCTTCCCTCCTTTTAAGTAACAGACACATTTGCTTAAATAAATACTTCTTTTAATGTTGTTCATTGTCATATTCCTAACAATAATCTGTTTTCTTATCAGCATTTCAACTGAAATAAAATTGACTAAAGAGTTTCTTCAGAGGGTAACTCATCAAAAAGTCATAAAATGTAGAAAAACAAAAAGTGTATTAGGCAAATTAACATTGAATAAATAGCTATTCTCTACTGGGCACCATAGAAACTGTGTTGGTTTTGATTGTGCCATAATTCCTCATAGCAGCTTCAAGATTCCAGCATGATCAATTACTTGATGTGATGGTTGGTGTCAAGAATGTCAAATGGCAATTTGGCAAAGAAGAGTCTCAGGAGTACGTGTGGGGGATTAATCTTGATTACGCAGAGGTGGGAAGGGCTACAGAGATGGCTCAGTGGTTTAGAGCATGCACTGTTCTTGCAGGGAACTGGAGTTTGGTCCCTATTGTTTACAGCTACGGGCAGCGCACAACAGCCTCTACTTCCAGCTCCACAGCATCAGGCACCATCTTCTGTCCTCCTTCCTCTCCTGAAAACCATATTCATGTACACAGAACCCCTCTTCCCATACAGACACACAAATACACATATAATTTTAAAATAAAACAAATATAAAAAGTTAATTGGGATTGGAAGACACACACAAACGGAGTTGGCACCCACCTGAGACCCTGGACTGTAAAAATGGTGACAAGGAAGCGAGCAACAGCATGCATTCATCTCAGCTTCATGACTGTAGGCAGGGTGTGACCCACTGTTTCAGGCTCCTGCTACCTCAACTTCATCAGCGTGATGGATTGGACCTTGAACTATAAAATAAACCTTTTTTTTTTCTCTGAGTTACTTTTGTCAAGTTATTTAGTGTCAGAAGTAGGAGAGAAACTAAAACACAGGCCACACAATGGCTTGAGATGGAAGAAATGGACAAGCTCATCTAGAGTCTAAAACTGTAGCTGCAGAGCGAGCCCATAACCCCTATGCTCTCCACTCACACGGAATGGTCTTTGGTTGGCCAAACTAGCAAATCAGCGGAATTGTACCACATGACATGTTAAGTCGTAATTAGAATTTGAGTTTCTGCAGTAACGGGTCATAGTCCAAGAAATCTGAATTTAAATGGGCACCATGAAGAAACAATCGACATTTATCAGGTTGGAAAGAGAAATAATAAAAGCAGCGATTTAAGGGTCCAATCTGGTAAGCATGGACTCTGTAGTCCCCACTGCTGTGTGAAGGAGTTGTCAGTGAAGCGGAAGACAGAGGCAAAAGCTAAGGAATGTAGGATTAGAAATGAAATGGCTGAGATGAGGCAATCTCTTGGTATTGGAGGAGAAGTACTTATAATACGGTGAAGTCTGACGATGTTGAACCCGGTAGGCTTGACAGTATCTCTCATTTGAGAAACTGTACATCACAAACACAATAGATCTGGAAGCATTACGGATATAATAATAATCCTGATTTTATGTTTTCAAACAAAACTTCAAGCATTGAGTGTCACAGAGTTCTGAAGATAAAATAAGATTTTAACTAAAGTCCTTTTCTGAACAGTGATTAGTAAGAGAATAATACCAATTTTTAAAAACTAGACCAAGTAGAAGTTTCCAAGATGTTACCAAAATCCATATTTAAAGTCAGCAACATAAAGGATGATATTATTGATTGAAAAAATAAGATCCATCTAAACCTGGATATCTTCCCAGAAAGGACATTTGTCATTTTAACATACGGAAGGAAAATGTGAAGTGAATATTTTAAGTATCAAAACTGTATGGGTGCTTCATATCACATAAACAATTTCTCCATCTGCAGTTTTCATCTGCCAAGCCAAATGATGTGAGATAAAAACTTTTTTAAATACAGGGAGAAAACTATTAAGAATATTATATATATACTTATCCTTGTTTTTAGTAAATACAGATGTATATATAAGTAATCACACATGTATTTAATATATTCACCATATGTAAAATACATGTAACATATGATTACATGCATTTGGTTGCTTTTTCAATATTTGAGATATACTTATGTTCTTTTTAAATTACATCTTTTATTTTTGAGATTATAATTATATCATTTCCCTCTTTCCTTCCTCCCCCCTTACTTCCATCCCTTCAACCCGTTTCATATATCCTTTTTTGCTCTCTTTCAAATCCATGGGATATTATTTTATTACTTATTGCATATATAAGTACATGTGTATACATATATAATCTTTAAAATTTTTCTCAGTCTTTATAATGTTACTTGTTTGTAAATCATCATAATTAACCAACTGGTATCAGATAAAACAATTTGCATGCTCTCTCATGGGAAAGACTATTTCTCCTGCTATCAGCATTCCTTAGTTTCCTATTTTGTTATTATTACATCATTCTGATTTTTTTCTCCTGTACAGCTATGCCTTATTCATTAGTAGTTTTAGTGTCCATTTAAGAAATTATTCTGACCAAAACTGCTTTTCCCTTCCTTACCTTCTGTTAGCTTATTTCATTTAATAAGTTTATGTTTTTTGAAAAATATAGTATAGTTATTATAAGTATACATAAGATTTTTACTTCTTAATTTGTCACTTTAAATAATATATTGTGACCTTAAGTTGGTGCCTATAGCCAATACTGAGAGATTTATAATGTATCTTTTATGTCGTTTTCAATTTAGTTGTTTTAATAATCAAGAATATTTATATGTTATGCATATGTGTGTTGTAGAATATTAAATTAAGATCAATTGCATTTGTTTATGCTTTGGAATATTTGTTTAATGATGAAAAATGTGTTACATTCGTTTATGTTGCATTTGTTTAACCCTGAGAAAACTGTGTTACTTTTCCTGCCTAAAACACCTGATTGGTCTGATAAAAACTGAATGGCCAATACTGACGCAAGAGAGAGAGAGAAATTGGTGAGGTTACCAGGCAGATAAAATAAATCAAGGACAAATCTTGGAAGAAGAGATCAAGGAGGGCCTAACCACACAGCCAGACAATAAATAAGAAGGAAAGAAAAGATATACAGAAATATAAAAAGCCCAGGGGCAAAAAAAAAGTAAATGGGATAATTCAAGTTAAGAAAAACTGGCAAGTAATAAGCCAAGCTAAGGCTGGGCATTTATAAGTAAGAATAAGTCTCCATGTGATTTATTTGTGAACTGAGTGATGGCCCCCAAAAGACCAAGGAGTATAAAAACAACCACTTATGTGTGCATATAAGCATGCCTACACATCTACTCTTTCATATATACTTACCACATGTGAACATATAAGCTTCTATCATATATATTACATAAATAAGTATGCATATTATTAAAATGTATGATGTGTTTCTCTGAACAAATAAAATTGATATAATACTTTATCTTCAATCTTTTTGCTTTTTGTTGTTGTTGGGGTGTGTGTGTGTGTGTGTGTGTGTTTGTGTGTGAATATGGCATGTTGTATGTGGAGTTCAGAGGGGAACCCATGTGTAGTCTTTTCTTCCGCTTTGATTGATATAGGGTAGTTGTGTTGTTTCGTGTGGCATGTGAAAGGTTAATTGGAATAGAAGCTTCCAGGAATTGAGTTTCTTCATAGAAACACTAGATTCCAAGCATGCACTACTGTACTGACATTCATGGTGCTCTGGAGTTTTGTACTTGTGTTTTTATATTTGTGTGACAGGAATGTTACCCATTGCACTAAATGCCAAGCTCCAGGGTTTTCCATTTCCTAATTTTAAAATTAAATTTTTCAATATTAGCTGTGTATCTGTATGATATCGTTTTCCATTTATTCCAGCAATATGTAACAGGCTGAATCTTGAGTCTAGGGAGTAGCAATACTCCAAAGCAAATCAGGTTAGTACAATCCAATTAGGAGAACTGATTGTCTGAATCTTCTTGTCCCTGAGAAGTAGCCACCTCTTGCTTCCAAGAGGATCATCTAGAGGGCACATAGGTATCTCAGTTTACATAGGGATTGTCCATATATAACCTTCTCAAAATCTGCTCATCAACACTTGGCATGGTTTGAGTGGGAAGTGTTTTAGAAGGAAAAAAAATAATTATTGAAATATCTACAGGTCCCAATTGTCATCTGTAGACTGGTAGAACATGTGTGGGTGTGAATTTTGTGGATAATTATCTTCTGACTAAAATAAACATAGAGATAAAAATATTCATTTGTTCATTTTGTTCATTATATTTGAGGTGGAGTCTCACTGTATTGACAGAACTGTCCTGGAAAGCGTAGAGACCCACTTGTCTCGGCCCCGCAAGGGCTGGGAATAAAGGCATGGGTCACCATAGGAAGCTGAGAAAATTAGTTTTATAGATTGTAAAAATAACTCTAACAACAAACAGAGTGAACTGACTGTCATTAGTGATGCCACATTACTCAATAGGTTCACCCAGGTCTTGAAGGGGACAAGGCTTTTTTTGACCTATTCATACTATATAAGTTAATCATGCATGATGTTGAAAATTGGACAATACAGTAAGGACACTTTTTCTGAATATTAAATATTTTTAATTTTATAGTTAAATTGCTTCTTTAGTTACAGTGCATTTTTTAAATACGGCACTAGAAATTACCAGACTATTTCTTCTTTTCATTTGTTTTCGATCTTTTAGCACTGGTGATAAACCAGATACAAAATTTTATTGATAATCTCTCATTTGAATGAATTCGGGAAATTTTCTAAAATAAGTGGGAACATCAATGCTAAGTAGAAATTTTCTTATTTAATTTTACGAGAAAAATTTTGACATATCTTTTCATATCTGTTTGAAATTAAATCAATAATCTTATAAGCCACCCAAACATTGAAATAGCTTTAAAATTTCTAAAAATACTCACATGAATCTGTTTTTCCTGTCTATACTAGTAATATTACCCAGAATAAATTAAGCTAAAGATAGTAATGTTTAATATTTCAAATTTACAATGACATCAGGACTTGTATACACATCTTAAACAACATATAAATGTATCAGAAAAGTCATCTGCATGGCAAGATCAAAGATAAAATATTTTGGAGAAAACATAAAAACCATGCTGCTTTAAACATGATCATACAAACTCTTTAAGGTTACTAAAAATTAAATTAAGTAATAAAAAAGAAAGAAAGTCAAAATAGACTATTAGTTACCAGAAATGACTAGAAATACAATTTCAAGAATAGGAGTGGGAAGTAGAAAAAGACAAGATCTGAGTAATTTAGGAGCATGAGGACCTTGGGAGAGGGTTGAAGGGGAGGGGAGAGGCAGGGAGGGGAGCAGAGAAAAATGTTGAGCTCAATAAAAATCAATTGAAAAAAAGAATAGGAGAGGGAAAGTTATTGAAAATATTGCTTGAGTGTTTGGATATAGGTAAAAAGTCTTGTTTCATTAAAAAAAATCTTCTCTTGTGGAAGGGAGTGAAAGAAAACCCGTGGTAAGAATATGTGGGTGATTATGAACCTGGTGTAAAATTGTGTTAGAAACCTTAACTGTAGTAAAATATAGGGAAACAAAATGACAGTTTCTCGTTTGTTTATCAGTAACAGTGCATTTTTGGAAGAAATATTATGTCAGAACAAATTATCTGAAGAATTTGACATAACTTTCTCCTTTGGGCTCATGACTATCATTTGATAACTGATTTAATTTTTCAACTTTACTTATCTCTATGTTTAAATAAATCAAGATTGAATAGATTCCAATTTTGTACAGCATCATAGCATCAGGAAAGGTGATACTAAAAGTAATTTTTTCCTGAAAATTTTTGCAAAGTTCTATTTCATAATCTATAACCATGCACATAATTATGAGGGTAAGAGAAGATAATTATATTAAATATTCAAATTACATCTCAATATGGAACCGACTAAGGAAAGTATTAAGATTTCATTGAATCATATTTACTTATAATTCTTGAAACAATAAAATAATTATGCAGAAATGTTAGACATTTTTAAAGATGAAACATTTCCAAACATTAATGTAGTTTTTCATGTTGTGTTTTGAACAATACAATACAAAATGTAAAGATAAATAATAACTTGATTATCAATTTTATACTATCCTGTTAGTTTAAATTGCTCCATCTTGAAGGTAAATTGTTTCACAGAAAGAATAGCTGAACTACTCCAAGTTTTATGTTCATTTAACAACATTTATTAATAAGCCACATCTATTAGAGAATAAAATGATATAAAGTGAATATACTAGAAATTTAATATATCTTAAAATATCTTTTATCAACATGGTAAGACCCTAAACTCAGTGACAGATAGTTTCAAGTATTAAAAACAATACAGAGATTTTTCTGTCAAAATTTTCATTAACACATTACAGGAGGTCTTTTTTTGGTGTCAATTTTTGTTGTTTGATCATTTCATACGCATGCCGTTTTGTCAAATCTACCTTTGACCTCTCTTCACTTTCTCCCATTTTGCCTAGCTCCTTTGTCTCCCAACTCATTGCTCTCACAAAGGCAGTGAGGAAGCACTGAATCACAGTAGAAAATCAGCATCCCACAATCAAGTTTACACAAACCATCCCAGAAAATTTAGAAGAAAATTAAGGCAGCCAGGCTCATTCTGTGAGGCTAGAAAATGATTGTCAGATGAAAGAACAACACTGGAGAAACACACTCCAGACTGACAATCCTCAGATTAAAAAAAAAACTACCATTTTTAAAAACATTAATTCATCACGACTACCTGAGATTTGCCTAGTACACGCAAGTTAGATATAACATTTGAAAATATTTCAATGTTATTTAAGGTATAACTGATCCTCTGTAGTCAAGGTTTCTGTATCTGCAGATACAAGCAACCACAGATTGAAAATATTTGTGGGAAAAATATTTCCATTCTGAACACATACAGACTCTCCTTTCTTGTTATTATTCCATAATCAGTGCAATATTAGAACTGTTTATGTACTATCTACACTGTGGGATGTGCATCATGTGATCTAGGGAAGATTTCCTTTGGGAAGATATGTGTGGATCACAAGAAAATGCCACTTGTATACAAGTTATGAGTACCCACAGATTTTGGAACGTGAGGGCATATGAAACCAATTCTCTGATGATAGCCTAAAGGACAATTATTCTATCAAAATAAAATATGCATGATAGAATTTAGAAAAATCAGGATATAAATGTAAAATATAATAATAATGCATTGTTGAGAGAATGCAAAGACAACCTAAATGTGTGAGAAATTTCTTTATATAAAAAATAAATTCACTAAAATTGAACTTCTCATAAAACAAAATCAATATAAGAACAAGAATTTATCAAAGTAAAAAAAACTCGTCAAAATACATCATTAACATAATAAAAAATATTAGAAAGGTCAGAATTTCAAAGTTAACAACAGCATTACACTGTAGTCTAGACAAAATAATAGTTCAAATATCTCTTTTTAATCATTTTGGGGGATTGTGGGAGTTCAAAACAGGGTTTCTCTATAGATTTGGAGCTTGTCCTGGAACTCACTCTATAGAGCAGACTGAACTTGAACTCACAGAGTTCTGCCTATACTTGCTTCCCAATTGCTGGGATTAGAAAGAAATTAAAGTCTATATTATGCAAATTACTTCTGCAATTCCTTCAATGAAGTATGCACTTTTTGATATAGATGAACTATATCTCTTTGATGCATCAGAAATTATTTTCTTCCTCTTTTTTCTCATGAATAATTTTGTTACTTTCAGATCTTTGGAATTTTACCAACACTTTGAAAATCATATTTTAGTGATTCCTGATCTTTATTGTATCTAATGGAACATAACTCAGGCTATCAGTCATGTATTAATCATCTCTAGTGAACAATTCTTCTGACTTGTTTCAACCCATCTTCATTTTTTAACTGTTCAAATATATGCCTAGCTGTTTCTTATGGATATTATTTATCTTGTTTAGATTATTGCAAAAATTCTAGTAGACCCAGCAATCATCCCTTCAGATGATTTTTTTAACTTTTCTCTTTACTTCTCTTATATATATTGTCACATGTCAGTTATATTATTTTAGGGTTTGTCATAGCATTGACTATCTGTGTCTTTTGGTTCTCTTTTCTTTTTCCCCTTTCTTTTCACCCTTTGTGTTTGAGTTTTATGTTTCCTTTGGTCTATCTTCACAATCATTGATTCTTCCTTTGTTGTCTCTATTCCTTGTTCTCTGTACCGTTGCAGCCACATACTCAGTTCTGCCCCTGCTCTGCCTTTGAAATGGCTGACAATAGTTAGTGGAAATGTAACTTCTCCAAAATTACCTGTCTTTTATTTTTCCAAGGCTGAAAATCAAGCATGTGTTGAAGAATTCTGCCCATTCTCCTTTTGACTTTAGTAGTTTTCAGTTTCTGATATTTTGAGGTGACTAATAGGATTTATTTGACTCAGGCACAGAGTCAACACCAGTAAGAAGGAATAGGTACTTACATGCTTGCTCACTGTGACTACAACTCTCAACTTTGTAATCTATTAGAATAGAACAAATCCAACAATAAACTCTCATAATAGTGTATGAAACTTTATTTCTTTCTCTTCTACAGTTCTACCACCATTCTTTCATGATTACTATGATGGGATGTGCTATAGTTCTCTTCAATGCAATACAGGCTATATCCCTATTTAGAACTAGTTCATATTTCTTCAAAATCTCAGGTACTAGTGGCTAAATAAGCAAAGAAATGAAACAAAAATCATGTTGTGAATTATTAACATTGTGGTAAGGATGAGAGAATAATCTCTTTCGGATATCTCCAAAGCCTCCCATAAACACATCTTCACTCCCTATCAAATTAACATCCTATTATTATATGAACTCTTATTGTTTGCATATACATATATAAAAATGTACATGCTTAAATGTATTCTATTTAGTTTCTATAGTGCTATTTGTATGTATGGTTTCAGGGTTAGCCATTTGACACTGGACAACCTATTGATGTGCTCTTTGCTGTAGAGGACCACCCTTCCTGCTCCCAAATTTCCCCAGATGCCTAAAGTTCTTCACATAGAGTGGAGGGCTCTTGCAATTTGACATGTTCATTAAAATCATATTTGTTCAGTTTATATTTGGAAAATCATTGTGATAAGACTTTATAATGTAGATTTTAATACTAATAAATAGATCATGAAACCATTAAGAACAAACAGGCATATTTATTGACATATATCTGTATATAGATATATATCATTAACCATGTGTAGCATATCTGTCCTAAGAACCTTGCCACCATACATGACAACTCAATTCTTCTCCAATTAAAAAAGGTTAAATAGATCTTCAGTAGTCTTTTTTTTACAATCTTTGACAGACATAATATTTCTTATATTATTATACAAATTTATCTGATGAATATAAGATCCATAATTTGGATATATCATGTAGGATAGAAAAAGTCTAAAAGTAATAAATAATAAATAAATATTAATAAATAAATAAAACATTCTTTAAGAATAGGAACTACTTTCCTATTCTTAAAGAATGTTGGCAAAAATTATCTCTTATATCATAGAACCATGGTTTGGATCATTTAATATCAAGTCATTGATTAAAGAATCTATGTGCGCAGACTATTTTTGTTTCCTATATTACCAGTAAGGAAGAAAGAAGGAAATATTGTTAAAACAAAAAAATTCAAATTTACATTGTAGTATTGTGTCAGACTTTCAATGTACAAAAATAACAATTCCTAGCTTTTAGTAATGTTAAATCTTTGTTTTATTTTTAAATGTATTTATTTTGTTTGTATGAGTATTTGCATACATACATATATGTAAACCATGCATGTCAGTTGCCTGTGGAAGTCAGATGAGGATGCTAAACCCACGAGCACTGAAGAGGTCGAGTTACATATTGTTATGAGTAATAGTGTCAGTGCTGGAGACCAAACCCTGGTCTTCTGCAAGAGCAACAATGTTTTTAACACTGAACCATCTCTCTAGTCCCTTAATCTTGATGATAAAAGGTATATACACACACACACACACACACACACACACGCACGCACACACACATAAACACACAATTGTTTAATATAAGTATAGAATTCATTTATATGCCTATATAAACATATACACATATATTTTTATTTAGAGATAGAGATATTTAATTACAAGAAATTTAATTTTTCCAGCAAAACAATATTGGTCTATTTTCTATGTTTTTTAAATTAATCAGTATCCTGGCTACAGTTTTCCCTCTCTTCCATCCTCCCAGTCCCTTGCCCTATTTCCCCTCCTTCCAATCCCCTAATCCACTTCTCAGTTTCTTTTTAGGAAAGGGCCGGTCTCCTATGAGTATCAATAAAACATGGCATATCAAGTTGCAGTAAGACTCCGGACCTTCTGAGTATTATGGCTTGGCAAGGTGACCCAGTACGAGGACTAGGGTCCCAAAATGAGTTGGAGACAGTCAGTTTCCACTGTTAGGAGTCCCACAGGTGGACCAAGATACAAAACTGTAAAATATATGCAGAGTGTCTAAGTCAGTCCATGCAGGCTCCCTGGTTGTTCGTTCAGACTCATCCCCTACGAGCTCGGGATGGTTGATTCTGTGAGTTTTCTTGTGGTGTCCTTGAGCCCTCTGGTTCCTACAATCCTTTCTCTCCCTCTTCTTCAGTGTTCCTCTAAACCCCACCTAGTGTTTGGCTGTGGGTCTCTGCATCTGTTTCAATCAGCTGCTGGATGAAACCTTTATAATGACTCTTGGTCTAGTAACAAATCTAGTTACAGGAGACAACCAGTTCAGGCTACATATCAGCTATTGTTAGGAGTCTTTGCTGTGGTCGTCCTTGTGGATTTCTGGGATATTCCTTAAAGCCAGGTTTTACCAAGTGCCCCTCTCCCTTCAGATAGTCACTGTCTTTCCCTATTCTCTGCCACCACTACACTGGCAACCTGATGGCTCATGTTCACATCCCAGTCCATACTCAGTTCACTCAGGAAATCTCTTCTATTTCCCATTCCCAGGAAGATCC
>LOEQ01003088.1:382334-414938 GCA_001685075.1 Bramus lutescens | reverse complement strand
GCCCTCCTTGTCACTAGTCTTCCTGGGATTTGTGGATTGTGATAGTATAGTTATCTTTGTCTCCCTGGGTTTGTGGATTGCAGTTTAGTTAGCCTTTACATTTTGTACTTTAAATGAACAGTTTCTTAAAAACAGACAGCGCTGAGAAAAGCAGGTTTTTGCCTCAGCAGGCATATGTTACATAGATTCTTACTGAAATGAAAAGTCTTATGTGAATTGTTCTTAATATCACAAGATGTTTCTAACATTTTCTTTGCCAATAAGAAACAAATTTGGTGGTCACAGAAGACAAAATGTTATAATAATTTTGATACACATCTACATAATTATACAAATTAATTTTTATGCTGTAGGTTGGTTTTTTGTTTTTGTTTGTTTTTCATCTGTAACTCTAGGCAAGTGTTTGCAGCCTTCCTCTACTTTCACAATCCCTTGCATGTGATTGGTCGTTCTACAATCACCTGAAAGAGGAAAGCTGGACTCTATATTTAATTATTCATACTTTATCTGGTAATTTTTCCCTATATCTTGGCCATATACTTTGTATCCTCAGCATATTTTGAGTAACAATAGCTAAAATTTTCATAAAAAGTTCATCACATGTAGAATACAACAAAAGCATAGGGGTTAGTGTGAAGAGAAACTAGCAAACAAAAAGGGATGTTAGTGGAAAAAAAACCCAGAGAGGCAAAGGTCTAGCATTTCTTGTGGAAGTATTTCAGAAGCAGTCATACAAGTATTTCAGTCTTTGCCTAGATCTGGTTCGTTAACACTGATTTTTTTTTATTAATAAGACTTCAATGAAGGTGTCTTCTGAAGTTCATCACATTTAGTGTGAATTATGTTGTAGAAAGACTCACAATTTTATTTTGCATATATTTGCAAATGATCACTAGAGTTTTAGAGAGCTTTGCCTCCTCTGACCAACTTCAAAATCAAAATGAGATATCAACAAACAAATATGCACCATGGAATTAATAATAAGGTGGCTATGAAGTTCAGAAGAATGTATTTACAGGTCACAGAAACAGATCTGGTTATAAGTCATGTGTGTGCTGATTACTGATGTGATTTAGGCCTATTACAGAAAATAGCTTCTCTCAAGCACCATCAGTGCAAGATGATTGACAGACTTGTAGGCAGGCTGTCTGCTGATATGCTTACAGTGTGAACATGAGATGGCAGAGATAAGAAAAGCTTCTGATGTCTAGTCCACACTGGCCTCTCTTGTGGATGAGAATCCTAAACACAGAGAGTATTATAAAAACCCCGATGGCTACATAATTACAGGCCACCAATCAAATGAAAGTGTACAATATCAAGAAACTGTATTTTGGGTTATACAATGAGTTTCTCTGTTTTAGTAATGCATGCTAGTTACTAGTGTAGATTTTTTTTTAATTGCTCATAGTCTCAGTTTTGTGAAACAGACTTTACCCACTGAACCACCTTCCCAGCTTCTACCACACATAATCTAAAGAATCTGTGTAAATGAATATGTTTATCCTCTTTTCAGAAGAAAGGATCTATACTTTTTCAGAAGTTTGCACAGAATTTTCCATTATCTTCTGACATTTAGAATGACTGAGTAATGTGTACCAGCTTTTTTAGTTTCTGTTGCAGGTCAATGACTTTTCCTTCCTGCTTAATGCTTATGTGCTGTGTATTCACCCATTGTCTTGGAGTATCTTTGTCTGGGGAAAGTTCTTTATTATGATAATATTTGAGTTTGTGGCTATTTATATTTACAGTTACATATTTACTCTGAATTTTTCATCATGACAGTACTGACATTTTCTAGCATATTAATTTCAATTAATATTTAAACTATTCTCAACAATTTTTTAAATGTCCCACTCTGAGAAAATTCACTAAGAGACATTTCCCTAATTATCAGCTTGTCATCAAAACCAAGAATTAAACTATTTGTTTGGAACAAAGTAAATTAGGAATTGAACTAGATCTTCATGTAATCATGCACAAAGTTCAAATAATTTGCTCATAAAAAATGTGACCTAAATTCAACACCATAAACATGATGTTTTATAAAATAATAAAATTTCAATCACTACATGAATATTGAACAAGTATTTGAATATCAACTTTAAATACCTTAAGTTTAAAAAGTAAGCAAAATTTTTAAAATGTGTAAATAGTGAAGATAATGCTAAACTCATAGAGCATAGGTTGTCAGCCTAAGGGTCATGACCACTTTGAAAGTCACATGCCAGATATCCCACATATCTGATATTTGCATTCTAATTTGTAACAGTAGCAAAATTACAGTCATGAAGCAGTAACAAAGATAATTTTATGGTTGGGGACACCACAGCATGAACAACTGTATTAGAGTGTCACAGGATTAGAATTTTGAGAGCCAGTACCGTAAAGGAATGTGGTTGCCACCACGTTCATAAGTTGTGTCCATCCTAGGCAATTCCACTAAATGTTGTTTCACATTCTGAAAAAGAAATCACAAACTTAAAACATTTTCACCAGGGAACAGGATACATAAGAAAGAAAAAGGAAAAATCAAATTCATAAGATTATTAAGAAAAGGTAATTAAAAAATAAAACTCTTTAAAGAAGTACCAAAAATTAGTCAATTTACTTCCCATCAGCATGGGAGACAGCAGAGGGGTGAATGTCTTCAGATGGACTTACAGTTCAAGACTTAAGATTTCAATTATACTAAATTTAATTGGGCTCTTGCAAGTTGGGAGGCAAAACACAGGATGTAAAAGTGAACATTGATGATAGTGGGAAAAATTAAGAGCTTAAATGCAGAGGGAAACAATTCCAAAAAGGGCTTTGAATTTAAAATGAAGTTCTACTAAATTTTATATGCACGGAGGGGCATAATTTTTTGAGCAGGGATTTGATCCAAACACAGCTGTGTATTTAGAAAATTAAACTGACTGTTTTGATTTTGTGGAGAGGTAAGGAAACAAGATAGAAATCTATTTAAATAATCCAAACAGGCATTTGAATTAACTTGACTGGAATGAAATGTTTTGTAATATTTCGGGAGATGTGAATTTAATTTAATGGAACTCTAGAATAGCAAGAAAAGAAAAGAAGATCAATACTAAGCAGATGACATGTAGTACCTAGCTTGACCAGATTTGCTCTTGTGTGTTAAAGGACAAAGTACCAGAGAAAATGGCAAGCAGTAACAGGGTTGTATTTTTTTCTTCCCTTAAACTTTTTACATGAATATAGTTGATATCTAAATTAAATTATATCTATTTTCTCTAAAAAAATAACTTCCATTGTTTTTATCCAAATTGATTTCAACGATCCTTGTGGACAGTACTCAGAGAGTGGGAGGAAACTAGTCTAGCATAATCTCTGTGGTTAAGTCAAAGACAAATGTAAATTTGATGACACAGTGGATAATCAGATTCCTACATTCTGTATTAAAAAGTTGTTTTCATAAGACTGCATGCATGTCTTCATGAAGGTACACATCTCTTCAAATTAAAAAGATTTAAACCAAATTAAAATCATAGCCACATTTGCTAGAAGTACCCATATATCCACATTTTTTAATTTTAAATTACATGATATTCTCAAAACATTAATAATAAATGCAACATGGAAAAATGAATCCAAGTAATTTTAATTATCATGTAATAAACATTACCTTGATATTCATTATGTATGTGGATTCATATATGGTACAAGCCAGAAAATCTGTGGTGGTAATAATGCCTTAAATTTTCCCATCATTTTATATCTGTGGTCACAATAAGAGATGCTTACCAGATGCCCCTGCTTAAAAAAAAAAAGACTGATTGCTAGGAGAGCTTGATTAGAAATTAGTCATCTGTTGGCTTCTTCAGTGGTTGGCTTAGCTAGGGAAGGTCATTCATTGAAACTGGATTTCCATCTCAGGGTAGCTAACCCAGCGACTAATCTCTAAGTGATCACAAAGACTGACCATATCCACACAACCAGTGAAAACAATACAAGGTTGATACAACCTGCAAAGCTTTCCATATGGTCAAAACTCTAGGCTGCACTGTGAGTCAGTTTCTATGATGATCCTACCTAACCATAACTCCTTTGAGGACTTATCCCAAAAACCTAATAAAACACTGCATGAAAAATGCCATTCTAATGTTTGCTTCCATGGGGCCTGAACTGTGGAGCTACCTTTTATTAGATGACATTTATACAACAAATCACCACATCTCTCTTCATATATGTGGTGTGGGAGGTCCTTCTGTCAATGTTTTGGTTTTTTTTTTTTTTTGGTTAATGAATAAAGAAACTGCCTTGGCCTGATGATAGGGCAAAACTTAAGTAGACTGGGAAAACTGGAACTGAATGCTGGGAGGAGGCAGGCAGAGGTATGGAGACGTCATGGGGCTACTGCCAGAGTCAGTCATGCTGAAAATTTGCCAGTAAGCCACTTGCCACTTGCCAATACACAGAATAATGAGGTGGGTTAAATAAAGATGTAAGAGCTAGAGCTAATGGGCCAAGCAGTGATTTAATTAATACAGTTTTTGTGTGATTATTTTGGTTTTGGGCATCTGGAATGAACAAGCCCCTCCCTGTAATAAATTGGCGCCAATGTGGTTAACTAAGTCCACATAAAACCTAAGAGGGCTTGAAAAAAATTCTAGACACTAAAAAACAAAGTTTAGCCACATTTTTTTTTCCAAATGGGTTTTGCTTGAGGTGTAATGCTGCGGCTCCTTCAAGAGAGGCCTTATAAATTCAGCAATAGCAGCTGCGGGGTTTCTAAAAGGCAGTTTCCTGGGCCATGCTGCCAGCACAATCTCTGGTTATGGAGCATTTCAGAGCATTTGTGGGCCCAGGTGTTTGTGTGCTTACTCCAGTTCAGGAGGAAAGTAGATGAGGCCATGCCCACAGCTACACCCAAGCTGCTTACCATTTTAAAAGCTCTTCAAGATAGTAAAGAATTACAGATAACAGAAAAAGGACAGATTCAGACATAAAATAACTCTAAATGGGTCACAGTGTTGGATAAATGTACATAGGCTTTTGAGAAAAAGAGTATAGAGAGTTGGGAAAAGTAAATTTTTTAAAGAAAACAAAGTCTTGCAAAAACAGAATACAGATAGTCAGATTAAAAGAAGTAAAGAAACATAAGCCATGTAAAAATTGAAAATTCAGAGAGTCTCTATTATGTATATTATTGTGTTATCATTAAATTTTTTTGACTGTAAAATGAGCTAAGTACAAAGAGACGCTTTATTGTATGGGCAGCTAAGCTAAACCAACATGTATATTATAAAGGTATTCTGACTTCCAAATTTGGGTCTAAGGATATGTTGCTTTGGAAAAGAGTTTCTTCTCTTGTTTCCACAGAGGATGAGAACCTGTGGATTGCTTATAGACCAATATGGTTTGATGAAACAAGATGCCATGGAAGGTAGCTGTGAATACCCCCACAAAGAAAATATTTCTCCCAATAAACAGCAGGAAGCAGTTTGGAGAAACGATACCCATATTCCCAAATATTGTCTATAAATATTTGTTTACATTTAAAGGGGGATATGCTTAGAGATTTGCATTGGTATGGATTTTGGTTTATTGATACAATTTTAAGATCAATTTTGTTATATTATAATTGTTAACTTCATTAAGGTACTTTGTATAGTTTGTTTAAAATTGTAACATATAGTTAAGAAATATAGGTTAGTAGATAATCATGTATAATAGTAAAGCTTGGTCATGTTAGTTAGATTTTCTAGATGTATAGAGATATATTTCAGTTAGATAGATATTCTTCAAATCTTTCATGGACTTTCAGAATATGGCATTTAAATGTTTTAAAAATTTAGGATTTTTCATGACAGTGAGACACATGTGTTCCTGGCAGCACCAATTACTTCAAGAGGAAGTTGGACATTGGAGAGGCTTTTTATGGAGTTTGTTAAATGAAATGGACATGCAGGATCCACAGAGAAATGACTGCTAATTTTTCCTAAAGGTGAGACAGTCCTTCAGGGTTCCTACTTCAAGAAAGAGTTTGTTAGACATTCTGCAGGACACAGAAAAAAAATGACTGACAAACTGCCAAAATAGGCAGAACTATCTTTTTTCCTGTTTTGTGAAAAGTCTGCTAGATACTATGGGCCTTTAGGACAAAGATGGATGCCCCAATGATACAGAAGAACTTTGGGTGACTGTCCAAGTGGCAAGATGTCTCTGTCAATTCTAGAATTTTAGAAGTTGCTTGCACTGCAGTTCCTGTTCACTTAGGTAATAGTATATCCTTATGGAGTCTTTGATGGAGTTGAAAATAGATAGAAAGTAGATATAAATATTATAACTGTAATTCTTGCTTGATACCTGTTTTGTTATATATAATTTTACTATGTTAAACTTAAAACCTTCCTTTTCAATTTAAACAGAAAGGGGGAAATGGTATGGGAGGTTCTTCTGTCTACGTGTAGCTTTTATTGGTTAATGAATAAAGAAACTGCCTTGGCCTGTTGATAGGGCAGAACTTAGGTAGGTGGGGAAAACTGGAACTGAATGCTGTGAGGAAGAAGACAGAGGCAGGGAGATGCCATGGGGCCACCACCAGAGTGAGGCATGTAGAAAATTTGCCAGTAAGCCTTTGCCATGTGGTGATACACAGATTAATGGAAGTGGGTTAAATTAAGAAGTAAGAATTAGCCAATAAGAACCTAGAGCTATTGAGCCAAGCAGTGATTTAATTAATTAATAAAGTTTCTGTGTGGTTATTTCTGTTCTGGTTGGCCGGGACAAACAAGCCACTCCCTGCAACATAAATGCTATCTATGCTTTAAGTTCTTTGCAATTTAAAGGCCAATGAACTCTTTTGAAATAGCCAATAAAGAAGCACTGTCCTCAGTGATCCTGATCTTGAACTAGTACTTTGGAAATAAGGGTTGAATGGCTCCACAACTTACTGTTCTTCACTAGCATGGAGAATATAATGATATTTTCCTCTAAGCAACTAAATATTTGATAACTCAAATGTGTTTCCTCTGTTCCTTAGTATCTCCAGCCATCAGTTACATAGCTTGAAATATACCATAGACACTGCAATCAAAAGATTTCCTGACACAAGTGCATAAAAGTATTTGGAAAAAAAACATTAATAAAGAACAGTGATATCTACAGAAAAAATATTAGTCAAAATTAACGTGCTTGCTTTCCATTCAATAGAGACTAACATAATCAAACCATAATAGTTTAATTTTGGTATGATTTATTATATTTTTCCTCAAATCAAGTCTAGATAGCATGAAATTCTAATATTTTAAAAACAACTAGGTGCAAATTCAATGAAACTTTATAAATGTGCTGTGGCTCAAATTATACAACAAAAAGGATGGAATCCAGGCTACACCCAACCTAAGTATTTTTACCACTAAATTAAACTCTCAGCACTAATTCATAAGCCTTTCTGAAAATTTTCTGGCTTTCAAAAATTAAAATGAAAATGTATATAACTTATTAACAAAGAAATTATAAAATGATATAATCAAGTTCTAACCCTCAGTATCTTAGAATATGATTTGATATGGAGACAAGGACTTTATAGAAACAATTATATCAAAATGAGTTTATTAAAGTAGATTATAACCCAATATGATCTTATATGTGGTCCTTCCAAAATGAGAAATTTGGGCAAAAGATTCCATATGCTACTGGGTGATGCTGAAAGACATTTTGGAATGACATCTGAAGCAGGTCAAAAAGGTTCCAGGTTTCAGGGTTTCAAGGCCGTGCTCACAACTTAATCACAAAGCACTGCCACTTAGAACTCCAAGATAATAGATTTCTATTCTTTTAGGTCGTTGTGTGTCTACACTAGAGAAATTCCAGGAAGCTAACCCCCAAGTCAGAATTTAAATGCAGACATATGTATGTGAATGGAAGTTCCCAGACAGAAACTGAACCTTCTGGAATGCTGACAACTGATTAGAAAATGCATTGATTCTACAGGGTTGGGAGCATTGCAAGCTGACAGTCTAATTACAAATTATCATGGACATTCTTAACCCCTAACTAACCACTCCTTGTCTACCCCTGTGTGGGACCTAACATCCTGTGGCTAATAGATTAAATGCCTTTCGGAATATGCAATTAGCACTTAGTAGACCAACAGCTTTTTGTTTCAACTAACAAAGGAGCTAAGAATGTCAGTTATCAGATCATATCTTAGACTGCAGCTGAGATTTCTCTGCTTGATTTAACTGTCTCTTGTATATTTCTAACAATGTATTTGAGGTGTCTCAATTTAGTACATCTTTGTTTTGTTGTTATTAAGCCTTCATGAAACTAATTCAATGTTGAGATATGGAATTTGAACTAATGTAAACCTGTGTTTATAAGTCATGATTACTTATATTTTGATCTTTTCTTCTTTGAGATAGGAGTTGTGTTTTTATTCTCTCTCTCTCCCTCTCCTCTCTCTCTCTCTCTCTCTCTCCAAACATATTAATCACATGCACAATCATGTGTTTGACTTCAGAAATCACATTTAATTATCTGTATACTAAACACACATGTTACTGACTTTGTAGTAAACAATTTTGCTTGGAAATGGTTTTAAAGTCCACAGTTCGCAAGCTAGTCCTATTTTATCACACATTATGTGTACTTCCTTTCTTACAAAAATCATTGTGTCTTTTTTCTGTGAGTTAGTTGATTTGCTTTGTCAACTTGATGCAAGCTAGAGTTATCTGAAAAGAGGGAGCCCCAACTGAAGAAAAGCCTCCATGCCTCCATCAAGGTAGCCTGTAAACAAACATGCGGGGCATTTTCTTGATTAAAGATTGATGGGTCAGGACCAAGTCTACAGTTAGGGGTTAGCACCCCTAAAGAAGTAGCTGTGGATTATATAAGAAATCAAGATGAACGGGGCATGTTCAAATAAGCTAATAAACTGTTTCTCCATGGTTTCTGTCTCTTCAGCTACTTGAGTTCCTTCTCTGATTTCCCTTAATGATAGGCTATGATCAGAACATGAAGACCAAATAAATGCTTCCCTCTCCCAAGTTGCTTTGAGTCGTCGTGTTTATAACAGCAACAGAAATCAAATTTGTATAATTTTGTCCTGAACCATCACAATTTTCATGAAAGTATAGCTATAACGGAAGTTTAGCCCAAAGTTACTTTGGGCAGCTGTGCATTTCCCTCCAAGTTTATGGAATAGAGCAAGTGAGTATGGGTTCCAGTTTTGTGCAAAGCTTTCCTTGTAGTTACTACCACAGGATAGCCAGAGGTAGTATAATGCTAATAAAATTAGCAAAGTTTATTATCTCTTTAGTAATAGGATGCTAAGTGATGACATTTGAACTGCTGGAAGCTGATGGTGTGCTAAATAAACACACCACAAATCCAAAAGTTTTACAAATCTAAATAGTATAATTGTATTATTCTTTCCTAGTGGATATTCCAATGGTCTTGGAGACCTGCTACTGATTTGAGGGAAGAAATTAATATTTTGTTTTCCAAAAGCAAAGAAAATGCCTGGATAGTATTACCATCAAATTTAATGGTAAAAGTTAATTTTTAAAATACACTCTCATACACAACTACTACCATACATTGAGACATCATCCTGTGTTATTCACCTTTATCAGGTATCATCTTTGAACCTCACAATCTGTCTATACTATCCCATAATAATCTAAAGGAAAATGCTGGCTTTCAATATGTCATAATGTCAAGCCAGAAAATAAGAGGCATACAAAAATAACTTATCAGTGAGAGTATGGAGAAGCAATTATGAACTTATCTATAACGATAAACATTTGTCTTGAAACGCTGAATGTTCATTCATTAGGTTGGTTATACTTCTCTACAAAATGTTGCAGCTTCTCAGAAAGAGAAAGTATAGCCATTATAAATAAACACTGCCTTTTGTCAAATATGGCCCTGCAACAGTCCTGGAAATGGACTTATGTCATTTGATTTGGGTTTTGTATACTGTCGTAGTTCAGGCTTTCACAGTTTGAATTCCACAGTTATATCCAATGTTGTTCCAAAAATTTCAGGGCAAAGATCCTGGGATCATGTGCTGGGAAACGTAGCCCTTCAAAGACTCTCTGTGTCAGCTTTTAAGTTTAAAGGACAAATAGAAGTTTCAAATTTTATTAAAATTACATTATCACTTTACTTAATAATACATGTTTTAACATATTAACCATTTCCCATGCTAGCTTAATGTTAGAGTTCTGCTTATTCTTCAAGACACTCCTCAGTGCTTAAATCACTGGGCACCATCCCAAGGACGCTGTGATGGCAAGTGATTTCTTGGTAGTTTCAAGATACCCTGTCCATAAATTACATCATTTACTTTTGGGGATGAGATGTTACTGACTTCAGAGTTCAATGTAAAAGAAAAAAGAAAACATTTATTTTGTGTGGGATATGATATAAAACTATGAGGAAGACAAATTAATCCTTTATCAGAATACTTTGTAAAGTGGTGATCTCTAGAAGAATCAGATGCAGAAGAACCATAAGAGTGTATACATTGAAAATGAAGTGGAAAGAGTAAAGGGATGAATAAATTGAGAACACAATTCTCAACACACTCAGAACAATGATTAATTTAAGACAACAGATGTAACTATCTGGATATTCATTGTGTTTTAACATCCACCTATCTTGATGCCTGGAAATCTTTCAACATGATTAAAGGTGTTCAATGTTTACTCATTAAGTGATGTTTGGCAATCTCGTTCGGCTAAATTGCACATCATCAGTAATCCTGTCTTCATCATTTCTTGAGAGGCTTCTGCTGTCAAGTAATGCCTCAGATATAGAAATTCTAAAAGAAGAGCATCTTTACCTTACCTGTGCATCATCAAAAGGACAATACACTGCAATGTGCCTGGGATATGGAATATGATGGGAGATAACATTTTATCTGAGGCTTCAATGTCATCGCTTCCATACGTGAACAGAAATGAGTAAACGGTAAGTTTTAAAAAAAAAGTGATAAGTTAATCTGGCTATTGTTGAAAACAAATGTAATTTGAAGGTCTAGGATTTAGGGGGACATTGAGGTGTTTGTCTTTTGGGGTAAAAGATCTATTGAAAAGTTACTAATGGCATAACAAAGACATAACGCCTCTAATAGACAGGACTCTGAAGAGATTTCAAGCCCACATAACAAAACGGATGTCACTTTTTATAAGTTTCAGAGACAAGAAAGGGTCTCATGCTTGTCAGAGGTTTGATATGTAGTTCATGATGTGCAACTGAGGTCACAATGTCACTTATAATTGGGTGGCAGATGGAGAAGAAAGGATTCTACATTCCTGAGGTTGTGAGCAAAATTAGTAGGAGGGGCAATCTAGTTGAAATGGATCCATGTTACTCATAGCCCTTTTATGTCCTGGGAGACTTGCATTCTTTCTTGGTGAAGTAGGAAATGAATTAAGATGCCTGCTATTCTATTAAGGTTAAGTAGGTTTGATATAGATTAAATTCATATCCATAGAACAGGCTTTAACTGAGGCCAAAAATAAAATTAACTGTAATGTAGTTGTTTACTTCTCATTTTTCTTCAGGGGATGAGACAGTTTGAAATTCACCTCAACGCAAAAATGGGCAAAGACTGGAGGTAAACAGTTCTTTTCTTTTCCATTTCACCCGCCATGCTCCCTCTTGCAAGGTGTATTATCCTAGACTTCTACTGTTTCTTAGGAAGCTCTTTTAAGCTTCTAATCTCTGTGAGATCTTTGGTGCAAAAGTGCTCTACAGAACTACTATGATTCCATTTCCTCCAAGTTGAAATGGTCCATACCTGAAGTAGGGTCCTTAAGACTCAGGATTTTTTAGTTGAAACATTTCCTCCCGGAGTGAAACTGGAGGCTCACAAGTCTTGGAAAATGAATAATTCACAAGTTTCAAGAAGTTCCTGAAACTAAGACTATGCAATGACCCAATCAAGGTTATTGAGGCACTAAACAAGTGCTGGAGAAGGGTACTCAAACTACCTGAGCTGCATGGAGGTGACCCTGTGACAGTTTACCTATCTTATAATTCATGCAAGAGATCCAGGGTCACAGCTTTTGGGAGTCATTATTCCTGATTTTGATATTGCCATTTTGTTACTGTAGATGTCCTTGAAATGCCCTTTGTCCTCTAAGTAATCCCTCACTCATATTCTTGTATGGAACTCCCCCCCCCAAAATTCAATTGCTCACTGAGTTAGACTTTAGTGTAACAACTACTGTGAGGATTTAATGTTTCTGTCTAGCTGCTGCTAGGAACTCAGTATCTGCCACAGTGATCCCTTCTCACAGATAGAAACAGGCAGCCTAGTGAAACAGGAGCTAACAGACTTTCAAATGCTAAGTTTATATTAAAACATATATTGGTCGCTCCAGGTCCTACTCCCCAACACCTACCAGCCTTCTTCTGTCAGGGAATTAGAAAGCTTCCCTGTGAATTCCCACTAAAACCTCTTTCATCTTCAGAAAGGTCTGATAACACACTCCTGCTTCTGCCCAATGGGTTCAGATACCTTCTCTTCAGGGCCCCACCATGTTGTCGCTCTCAGGTGCTGAGGCTGCACTCTCTTCCAAGGCCCTGTCATATTGTTGTCTGTCTGTCTGTCTGTCTCTTTATAGAATGAATGACTCTTCTAATAAATCCCGTATCACCAGCCGTCCATCTCAGCGTGACTCTAGAACCACTGAGACTTGAATTATCTTGTTCTGTCATCAGTCAGTTCTCTGTCTGGAATGATATCATTCATACATTTGTTTGCATCTCCTCTAGGAAAGTGACACAGTACGAGGAGATATATTGTACATTCCATTCTCTGGTAACAGATCTGCTGAAGAAGCACTAAATTGATTTAAGCAATAATGTTTTAAATAACTAAAAATCTAAAAAAAAAGCCACACTCCGAGAATTTATTTCTAAGGCAGACTTGAGAGACTACATGTACATCTGTCTATGAACATGGTATGTGAAGGAGATCCATACACCGCACCGGGGGGACTTTCTCCTCAACCCAAGACTAGATAGAAACCACACCCAATTGCCTCTTTAAAAAAGATACTTTATAAATGCTGCTGTATTAAGCCAACCTATATATTTTGAAAATGCCTTCACTCAAAATTTAAGTCAAAAGATATGCTATTTTGGAGAAGTTTTGCTTTTATTTCCATAAATTTTTGATTACACCGTGACACTCAGAGGGTGTTATAAAGTTTACCATGAATCAGGAGGCAGATCCAACAACTAACTGACCAGAATTGGACATAGAGAAGCTAGTAATTTTGATAGAGAAGGCATATAGGAAGGAAAGGGCAGGGACTTGTATTTAGCACTTCCTTTTGCTTTGTGGATGAGTGAAGAGATATGTCTCTTGCTGTGTCTCTGGCCAAAAGCAAAGATCAGCTGTTTGCTTCTCTGCTTCTCTGATGTGACAAGTTTTCACCCCCACATCTGACTTCTGAGTCTTCACTGGTAAATAGAACAATAGGGACTTAGTTTAAAATCTCCTCAGGTGGCAGGACCAGAAGACCCTGCAAGTCATGGTCTGACTATGGAGCCATGGAGCCACAGATGATAATCAAAATATCAGTAGATTCATATGCAGCTGCTAAGCTACAGAAAACAACATAAATGGGGTATTTTTTGTTCATTTTGCCACACAATTCTACATTTAACTCCTAATCTAACCAGTAAGAAAGTTTTATGGACAATAGTCTTAGAACTATTAAGAGAAAGGTTTATTCAATGATCCTAGGTTTCACCCTTCTTAAAGATCACTGAGCTGATCTTTTCTTAAAGGAATCAGTTTCCACATAGAATATTTGAGGGATTATTACCATTTGTTATTTCGGTGTCAAGATCCATGAATAATTTGGTTGGAAACTAACTGAAACAATTTTTGAATCTTATTAAGATATTACCAATTATTATTCACTTAAGAATAGTATGTTTTTGAGATAAAAGTAATGAATAAAACTTCTTATCCAGAAAATTCATATCCAGGTGCTTATTATTTTGCTTCCTTTCTCAATTAATTCAAGATTGCCAATCAATAATCTCAGTTAATTATTTAAGGTTTTTTGCTTCTTGTCTATAAAAATTTAATCAGGTTTTAACTCAAGATGGTACAAATGTCAAGTTCTGTGGAACATCCTTATTACTTCAATTATGCATTAACAATTCCTTCAATTAAAATTATTTGCCTATTTATCAGATTTCTCCGAATCTAAGTTTAGAACATTGGCTCATTTATTTAAGCATGGTCTCTTCCCTAAATTAAAATGCCAGCCTTAATACAGAGAAATGTAAAAGTATTTTCGCAGGTGTGCCCAATAAAATGCCCTGAATAAACAAAAACATTAGGAGATGCACTAGGTCTGTAGATTTCTTTTGCTACATTTTTATGTGGGAACAACTGGAGAGGTCCAATGATTAGTTGTTATTTAAATCAGCATGTTTTGCAGACAGTTCACTACTGTTTCTGAAAAATGACTTAGTCTTAACACCATAATCCATAAATGGTTCACATAACATTTTGGAGGAATAGCTAAAGTAAAGATTTGGAGAAATAAAGATTGTTCTTAGTTACCTGGGACACCATGAGATCAAAGAATCCTTCCTTAATCATAGAAAGTAGACTATCCAAAGATAGCAAAGGTGATACAGCAAGAGAATCAAATAAAAAAGGGAGATTGGAACACCTGGAGTGCTGGATTTGAAGGTGGAAGAAAAGTTACTAGCTAAAAAGGTGAGTTTTGGGCAAAGACAAAGAAATTGATTCTCCCCTAGAGCTTCCAGAAGAATCAATTCTGTCAATACGCTGATTTCAGCCTAGAAATGCTGATTTTGGATTTCTGACTTCCAAAACTATAATTAATAAATTTGTGTTGTCAGCAGGTAAGTTAATGGCAATTTGCTAGAGCAGCTGTAGAAATCTAACATAATTAGTACCTTATTGATGAATTCCACAAGACGTTTTCAAGTAAAGTATCATAATAAAAGTGTTTTCTCTTTTTTATTTCTTTTTTCATTATTTTAGAATCCTGTATGTTTTGGAAAGCTGAAAAGGAACAATTTAAGAACCATATGAACTCTGCATCTAGGAAATTTGTTTTCTGGAAATTGGGTGTTTCTTTCTAAGGATAGAGAGGAGTAAGGCAAGCCCAAGAGTTCCTGTTCCCTGTACTGGACACAACTGTGTGACGTAAACTTTCCCTCCTGCTCCAAGTTTGATCAGAAGATGTATATTCAGAGAGCTGTAACAAAGTCTGCAAAGCTGTGGATTAAATACAGAGATGTATTATCTCACAGGTCTGAGATGTTGAAGAAAGGAAGGACCATACTTCCTTTGAAAGCTCTAAGGAAGAATATCTTTGTGATTTTGTCCATATTCTGGTGCTCCACTTCTCAATGAATCCCATCAGCCCCCATAGCTTTCTTCACATATTCTTCACTGTGTGACCTTCCCTAGGTTCAAATTTTCTTTTTGTAAGATCACCAAGTATATTCCTAGAGGTCACACAATCCAAATCATAATCTTTCATTCGAATAAGATCTCAGTTGGCTATAAAGAAAAGGATATCCATGCTACAATCAAAAGTCTCAGAGAGTCTAAGTAAAAAAGAAGGCCTAAAATTTGGATGTGGACAGATGGATTTCCCTGGGAAGGGGAAATGTAAGGGACCTCCTGGATAGACTGGGGGCCTACTGGGATGAGATCATGAGGGATGGGGTTGGGGAAATGAATGGAGGGGTAAAGTAATGAAAGAGATATCTTGATGAGGGAGTGCTTTGTGGGGTCATGTAGAAACCTGGTGTAAAGGAGACTCCCACGAATTTATAAGGATGACCCAATCTAAGACTCCTAGCAACAGTTGATAGGTAGCCTGAACTAGTTATCTCCTATAATCAGATTGATAACTGCCCCAATTATCATCAGGGAACCTTCGTCAAGTGACTGGTGGAAACAGATGTAGAGATCTATAGCCAAGCACTGGGATGAGCTTGGGGAATCCTGTTGAAGAAAGGGAGGAAGGATTGTACGAGGCAGGGTTGAAGGTCACCACAAGAGAACTCAGGCAAATAAATAACCTGGGCTCACAGGAGCTCACAAACGCCTGCATGGGACAGTTGTGTAGCTTGATCTACTTGTGGGACTCCTACTGCTGGGAGCAGCCAGCTCCTAACGCTGGCTTCTAGAAACCTATTTATCATACTGGGTTGCCTTGCCCAGTCTTAATACAAGGGAGGAGTTCAGTCTTAGCTAATTTAATATCCATGTTTTGTTGACACAGGAGGCCTGCCCCCTCCTGAACAGAAACAGAGGACTAGTGGATTAGGGAAGGGGGTTGGTGGGGAAGGAATGGAAGGAGGAGGAGAAGGAAGAAAAACTACAGACAGGATATAAAATAAATGAATAAATTTAAGTAATAAAACAAGATCATATTCTCAAAAGCTGGACTTTAATATCTTTATGGATATGGGGATATAATTAAACACAAATCACGTTGCAAGTTAGATTCATGGAAAGGTGTATTAAAGAATTCCATGATCACACTCACTGGTTAACATCGGGCTGATTCCTAAAGTTGTAATGTCAACACAATAAATTTTCTATATAAAGGGCATATGCCAAAACCCACAAAATATTCATAATATTCATTTCTACTCCTTTTCTAGCACATGAGTTAAATATCTTTCTAAAAAAAATTTGCTAACTTGAAATTGTAGAATCTTTATGTTTTGAAATCAAGAAATAGAAAGGAATTTCAGGATGAATTTTATGTAAATTCATTGAATAATGTATCCTTTCTACTTCATATGCACAGATTCAAACAATATTTTCAGAGATAATGACTAAGTCACAAATGTAAAGTTGATTTTAATAAAGTTGCATTGGTTAACAAAAAATGAATAAGTGGTCTAATCTTAAATAGTGATAAAATTATGATAGTTATTTCTGATTGTTTTCTGTTTCAACACTAGAGGGAAAATAATAACAAATGTATTATGATTACTTCAACAAGATCTTCTGTTATTATTGACTTATATTACATGCCATTAAAATTTCTACATGAGATTATGCACAAAGCAACGAAAGGCAAAAGCAAAATCACTTAAACTGTAAATGTTTAAAACGTGGGATGTGAACTCACATTTGATACCAAAAAAAAGTTTCTGTTGGATGTATAAGAAAGTGCCTATGTTCCCAATAATTTAAAAGTTGAATGCAATCTTGTAAGTTTCCGAATGAAAAGTGACTCTTGATTGTATAATTCACACAGACTTGTGTTCAGTTCAGATGTCAGTAGGCATAGGTATGTGAATGTATCTTTAATAGCTCCCAATTTTCCCTCTTCCCACTTTAAATGTCTTTTCAGCTATCTGGGGTTTGGTGGCAACATTCTGAACACCTCTCTGTGGCCATTGGTAATTTCAAAGCCATTTCCACTCAGAGCGTCCAGGATTCATGAATGTTACATATTTTAAATATCACTACCCCAAGGGAATTTAGAACTCAACTGATGCCTATTTCCAATAAACTCTTCTCAGGATACATGGACCTGATAGCTAAACAAAGAATGGTTTCAGTCCGATCTCTTTCCTCTTGCATTTCCATTTTCATACCTACAAGTCAGCAATTGTCAAGGTCAAAGGCAGCTCTGTCTTCTGACTTTCAATTTCCAAATGAATCAAGGATGAATATATTTTTGGCTGACAAAATTTTCTGTTAAATATTTCATGTCTTGTTAAATCATTTGCTCTGCTATTCCAGTTACCTACTGGGTGGTTCTGAGTATTGGGAACATCATTTTTCTCACTCATTCTGCTTCCGTTCCCATACTGTACTAATTTGTGTTCTTCACAATTCTATCACACCAGATGACTGATGAACTTTCATAACACCGATATCAGCAGCAGTAACTATATGTTAGCTTCATAGCATTGTAATAAATATCTGAGATAATTGGCTACTAAAGTTAGCTAACTCAGTTTAGGAAGTTTCTACAACTTCCCCATATTAGGGAAGAGAGGTAAGTACTTAGCACATGTGCCTTTGAGGCGCAATCAAGAGCCTAAAGACAATGATAACTTGAACAACTCTTCAGTTAAGCAAGTTTATGGGTTAAAAGAATTGGCTGTGAAGCCACAAGATTGCATAAATCTAACTCAAATCCATTGCTTGGCCAACATTGACTTAACTTTTTCATATATATAATGGAGGAAATACCTTTCCAATACTGTTAGTATTAAACACATTGATAATGTTAAAAACTGAAAATAAGGTCTGACACCAACACTACTGTTTAAATGCTTTCATTTTCTCTGGTCTCCTCAGCATAAGTTTTTAAATCATGTATCAGCACTTCATTTTGACAGAGAAACTATTATCTGCCATGCCAGCTCATTTTATGTATGACCTCTGAAATGGTAAACTGTGTCCTCTATGTTTATTCCTATCAGAGTTTTGAGAGTTGCTTCAACTTTCTAATTTCCACCCTCAGTGCTGTGTAGAAGTTGTGTGTCTTGTTCTGTCTCACTTTTCCTAATCTGAAAAGAAGTGGCTAGCTCTTCTAAATTTTGTATTTTAAAAATTATTCATATCGCAGTTGTTTTAACTATTCTTCACATGAGATGCTTACCTTCATCTATTACTCACCTTCAGATTTATTCCAATCTGCTGTTATCATTCTCAGTTATGTTTTCATTTCCAAAGTGCATTCTGGAGAACTCTGAGCTGACCAATAAAACATAATTGGAGAAAGTGGCCTTTTCCAATAGTCCTACATCCATTGTATTTAAAAAATCATATGTTAACTCAAGAAAACTTAGGGGAAAATATTTGATTCGTCGTCAAACCAATATTGACTCTGAAGTAGACATGATTCCATTACATGGTGTTCAAAAAAAAAAAGAAAGAAAGAAACCAGGTTCGTTTTGTCAAACTATACAAAACAATTGTTTCTCTACCTATGGTTCGTGAAGAGATCAATGTATAACTACTCAATGTCAGCAGTCAGGTACACTGCAAACCAGGATTCAGGCTCACATTAAACTGACAGCAGCCACGGAAGTTTATTCCCTCGACAAATCTTTTCTGCTGATTAAACAGTGGGGTTTTTATGGTCCATTTCTTGAATAATATATTTGAGCTTGTTTTATGTGTACTTGCTCTAAACTGCTGAGCCTATAAAACTGAGAGCTGACTATAGTGTCATTTCAAGATTTAAGAGTTACACATTTTCTTAATTGGATTTGTTGATTTATTGCTAACAAAGTTACAACTTTCTATTCAGTCACATACCTGAAATTTAAAACTGCTTCTAACTAGAAAAGAACTGCATGGGTTTGAAAAGTGTGATCAAAGTATGTTTGGCCACCAAACTATTAACTTGGTAGAAATGAGACAAGCAAAGAAAATGTCCATTTGTAATATTTTTGTGAAACTCGAATAAAATTACTGAACTGAAAACTGTTAGAGCAGAAAAATAGAACTAGTCACTACTGCTACATAAGTTATCAAAGAGTCAGTTTTATAGCTAATTAATGTTGTGTGGTAATATTATAATTAGTATAATTAATCAAAATTTTATAATTATAATAATGATATGCTTATAAGTAGCTAATATACAATTAACATTCTAAATTTAAAATTAAACAGAAAATAAGTATGCCAAAACCTATTACAAAATTTCATACTAGGCACCTGGAAATCTTTCAGTCTTTTAATCTATATAAGAAGAAAATATTCTCCACAGAGTTATCCAATTCATTAAAACTAGAACAAAAATTGAAAAATTGGGCTTTTTTTCATTTTTGATCATCTGAAATGTACTGATATTATTTTTATAAATTACTATTCTATTAGAAAAATTCCCATAGTTTTGTAAGAAATGATTTATTGCTTTATTATGATTTTTTATTATTGCACCAATTTGTAAAATAATTTTTTTAAATAAATAAAATATCTTGTTTTTTTAGTGTACTTTTGGATTGTAGAAACTTCATATGGTAATGTTCCTATATTAGCATTAGTCCAGCTAAAGAGATCAAGAAACCCCAAGAACAAATTTATAGTTTATATTCTGTGTAAGAAAAATGTTGAAATTCTCCAATCTAGTGTTCAGTTAGAAGACAAAAGTAATACTTTGCAGTAATGTGAAATAGAATTTAAGGATTTAATATTCATGAGAAAAATTTAAATTGGTTTGTGCTGGAGAATTACCTAGAATCCATACTTGTACTTTTTGAATACATTTTGGAATTTTTCCCAATAAAAATTTCAGAACAATGACATAATTTTGAAAATAGAGAAGAGAAATACAGTAAAAACAATAGAAAAATAGTTTCACTCAGACAACACAGCAAGAATAAATATCATGTTCCTTCTTCCCTTCCTTATTTATCTCTAAAACACAGTACTCACCAGTTTGGGGCCATATCTATCCCAGCAGTGCCAAGTGTGCCTAGCACATCACAGAAATGATTTTTAAAACCTTACTATTATGTGTGTCACAGAATATGCTGCTGAAAAGAACCATCATCTTGTGAAAGGAGCAACCCAGCCATCATCCTTTCTTTGTTTTTCAAAAGCCAGGTTCTACAAGACGTTAAATACCATGCCTCGCATGCCAAGTGACTTCGCCAACTTGGGATAAGGCATGCAAAGCAGGTTTGCAAAATCTAACCTGCATCCACTCATGTGAGAATATAAAAAGCAGTAATGCTCTGAAAAGCTAAGGTGGAGAACTAAAGAAAAAGAAATCTAGTTTTCATTCACCCAGCTAGCAAGGCCCATGATTTTTCTAAAGAAGCCAGAGGGAATCAACATATTTGACTAAATGGGAAATATATAGCTTTAAGAAAATTTTAGTGCTCAATGTGGATATAGAAACTTTTTTGTAAAGCCGCAAGAACACAGAAAACCAAAGTTGTTTCAACAAAACATTCTTAGAACCATCTGCACTGGAGTTGGCACTTGGGATTTTCATGTAGTCCAGGATTTGTTTTATTTAGGATAAGAGAGTAAGAGTTTTAAGTTCTCTTTCTTTTCTTTTTTGAAATAAATGCAAATGATTGTCCAACAATAACATCTGTGCCAGAAAGCTGAAAAAATGGAGCTTTTTACTTAATGTTTACAAATTTTGTCACAAATTATTTACTAGGTTCTGGCAAAATAAATCAAATGGTAATGACTTTTAAAAAAAGATCTACAAAGATAATTTTAATTATAAGTTAAAATGTAGCTTTAATTTTTTTAATTTGGGGGATATCATTAGTTTAAAGATTTCCAATCATTGTGGCAATAACCTGCGGTTCACTTTGGTCATCTGTGTATAACAAGCTTTGTATTTGTCAATCAAAACAATAGAGACATATCTAGTTTTCTCATTCTCTATGTTTCTAAGAATAGAAACATAAATCAATTTTGAGGTTTCTGAAGATTGATGTAATCTACTCTATGAAGATAACAGCCATTAGCATTTAACAAGCTTCCTTGGTGTTCCTAGACTTCTCTCCTTAATTGTACTACTCTTTGTGTTTAAATACATTTATGAGATTTAACCTTACTATGTTTTATTATTTTATTTTATAGCACTTACATTGATTTCTCTTAACTAAAGGAAAAGAACTGGAGTTTTATTTGATCATTCCACTTAAGGCCCTCTTTTCATATCTTTATAAAATCTTATACCATCTATGCATATAAAGTGTAGGACAAAGTTGTTATGTCTTGTATAGACTGTACTAAGTCTTTCACTGGGGCCAAAAGTCATATACATCTAAATCTACTTATACATCCACATACATATTTATGAAGATGTTTATACACACATTTGTGTGTGATATTTATGATGTCTATATATGGATATGTAGGTATATTTATCTGTGTGCATGTATAGAGTTATGCTAACATTTAGACTCTGCCTAATGTCTGCATGAGAGTCTCAGCTTCTGTTCCCATATGATGCTGGAGAAAGCTTACAGTAAATTTTAGTAGCACATAGAGATAATATATAAACCAGCAAACAAGCAATTGTAGACTAAATATTGCTAGAATTCAAGTGAAAATATTGCAACATAGAAAAGTTTGTTTCTTCTTTTATTAATATTGCCTACTACTACAGACTCTGGTCAACTCTGGTTATTTGAATCAGATGTCCTCCACAGTCTGGACATTTCAATAATTGCTCCCTAGTTGCTGGAAGCTTGGGGAGGCATAGAAAGTGTGCCCAACTAGAGGAGTACATCACTGGGAGTGGGTTTTGAGATTTCAAGAGACTTTGTTATTTCTTGGTCACTGTCTTTGTTTCTTATTGTCCTCAATAATTTGAGATCTCAGTTTACCCACAGAAATGGTGATGGACATTTGTCCCTCTGGAATTTAAACACCAAATAAACCCTTATTTCAATAAATTGACTTGGTAATTGTGTTTTATCACAGTGATTGAAAAGTAACTAATGCATCATCTTTATTGGTAGCTGTTATTGAATTGCATATGCCTCAGCTTCCCATATAATATGTAAAGTGAGGTAATGCTTGACTGTTGCTGTCATCCATCCTCTGGATAATAGACCTTGTGACTGGGATGAGGTGGTACCTCAGAGTAGGTTTAATTTGCATTTACCTTATGGTTTTGAATACTGAAAATGAAGTAAAATACTTATTAGTCATCCATGTCTCATATTCTGAGAATTTGCTGTATAGTTGATAATTCCATTTGTTTATTGGCAGGTTGGTTTTTGCTTTAAAGTTACTTTAAAGTTTTATATTTTAGACATTAGCCCTCTATCTAAAGGACAGTTGGCAACAATTTTTCCCACTTTGAGCAAGGTCTGTTTATTCTTGTAAAAGCTGTAAAGAAATGTTTTAATTGCATGCTGTTCTAGTTACTGTTTCTTGCTATATTGGAGTTCTGTTTAAAAATTCTTTCCTCTTCCTATAAATTGAAGTGAATTCACTATGCTTGACTGTGCCTAGGAGCTTCAACAACTTGACTTCATTTGTGTATGACAAAAATGTGAATGTGCAGTTTATCCAGCATCATTTCTTGGAAAAGATTTTGCTTTTGTCTGTTTTATTTTTGTTTTTTGCTTTTTGTTTGCTTGTTTATTTTACTGTGAAATGGCTTTGCCACCTTCATCAGAATTAGGTGTTCATAGCTGTGTTGGTTTATATCTTGACTTTCTATTCTGCTCATTTGGCGGACAAATTTGTCTTGGGGCAGTAACATACAAACCATTTTTAGTGATTTATTTTTTGTTTGGATTTTTGTTTGTTTTTGTTTTACATTTCTGTCCAAGTAATTTGAGATTGGTAAATGTGATAGCTCCATTTATGTTCTCTCTTTTCTTCTTAGAAATGTTTTGAGTATTCTCGGTCTTTTGTGTTTTCCTCTAAATTTCTTGATTATCTTCTTGAGTGGAATGTCCTTGGAATTTTGATGGAGATTGAACTGAATCTGTAGATTCTGTGTGATAACACATCCAGGTTGACAATGTCGGTCTTGCCAAACCAAGAGCATGAGAGGGCTTTCCTTCTTGTTTTCTTATATTGGTGTCTTAATGTTTTCACTATGCCGGTCTTTTACTTCCGTGGCTAGGCTCATCACCCTATACCTTTTAATGTTAGCATGAATAGGATATATTTACAATGTCTTTCTCAACAAATTTGTTATTAGTGTATATAAAAGTAGATACCTTTGAAAATATTTGATTTATTTTTAATTGTATGTATATGGGGGTCAAGATATGTCCATCTGTGAGTGCAGGTGCACACCAAATCCAAAAAATATTATACTCCTTTAATCTGGTTAATACCAGTCTGCGTGAGTCAGCTAGCCTTCTCCAGTACTGTGAACTAAACCCAGGTTGTCTGTAAGAGCAGTACATGCTGTCTGGTAACCACTGAGCCATCTTTCTACTCCAAAGCTTTTTATGTCTTAAAATTTTAGAGAAACTCTACTGGAGTCTACTGAGCTTTTAATTACAATATTATGTCATTTGTGAACAGGGCAATCTGACTTCTCCTTTTCTATTTCTGGTTATGTCTTTCACTAGCTCTATTTCACCATTATTAAGAATTATATTTAAAGCATTTAAAAACTTATCCGTAAGTTTAATTGAACTTTTCAAAATCCTAATTGAGCGTTAAATGACTTAAGCTGTTGCTTAAATTGCAAAGGTTTATCACCAGTCTCTCGCTGCTGAACCAATCATTCTGTTAATGATGGTTTAATGTCACTTGTTAATTCTCTGAAGTACAATATATTGTTGAATTGAAACCCATTATTAATTAGGCAGTTAAAATCAGTATTTAAAGTATTATTTTATTCAAAATTTTAAGTTGCTCAATAGTTTCAAACTGTATTTGTTCAACTGTTTATTGGATAATCATTGTTTTTAACCTCTTTGGAAGATACCAGACTCATTCTCTCTGGAAGGCAAGTGACTATATCTTCTCTTAGAGTGGTATTTTCAGAACTTTAGTTCATCTTGTATAAATCTGTTTTCTTTCAGTTAGGCACTACAATTTGCTTACTTAGGCTTATGAAGACTATATGATATTTTGCTCTCCCAAAGGCAAATGCATGCAGTAAGGCAGGGCTCACTTGAGACTTTAGTTAAATAAATATGGATATAATAAAAATTTATTTAGTCAAATAAAAATGTGTAATATGGATGCCTGCTATAAAGGTCTTAAGGTAAACAAACAAATTTATACTTATATTTATAAGTATTCAAAGATAAAATAAAGACATGGAAGTTTTAAATAAATTCTAGAATTCCCTCTCCTCATCTCAAAATATCATCTGATATTCTCACCTTAGATCCCATCATTCTGAAGAATTCTGATGATTTTCACCCAAGTGCCCATGGATTATTGGCTAAATAATCATTATAATTAATTAAATCCTATTTCTAGTTCTTTGGTAGGAATACTATATATTTGGTATCATTTTCTGTAGAAAGAATGGAGAAGAATGACACACAATAATGGGACTCGCTTTCCTGTTAGGCTGCAAACCTAAAAATACGATTCACAGCCGCACCAAAACCTAGCATTATTTCGGATTTCAGTATTCAAACAAAACCATTTTTGAACGAATCATAAGCTGAGAAAATCCTCAGATGGAATCTTAGGAGAGAAAAGAGGATGGAGGTGTGTGATTGGTGCAATAATCATTTGGCTGCTCTAGGCAGACATCATTCAATTGCTTCTATCAAGCAAGAATATAATTTTCAATATTCTGTAACAGAACTGTTTTCTAAGAGACTTAAAAAAAACCTTTAAAAGATTAGACCTCCCTCACCAACACTCATTTGGGAGCATTTTACTTTCAATATTAAAGTAATCAATAGTTTTTGTTCTATTAAATAACAAGCAACCGTAAATATCTCTGAACTTTGGTCCTATCAGTATAATGACAGCAATGAGAGAGAGAATGACAATTGTGTTTTAGTATCTATTTTTCATATATTGAACCTCTTGCTCTATGAGATCTTCAAACACTTTTGTATGACTATGTAATCCATTGAAAACTGCTATCCATTACTGAACAAATATAAACTATAAGCATAATTTATCATAAAATATTATTTGCTTCAAGGTGTACATGTGAACTTCGATGATATACTTGTTTGTTTACTTTTAGTTTTTCTCTACTTTGTGTGTGTGTGTGTTAGCACACAATGTACGTGTTTGAGAGCAGGTGTTCAAATGTCATGGCAGAGAGGTGTGGTGTGGGTTCTGGGATTGGAATGTAGGTGTACATGTTGGTGCAGTAAGTATCCTGATCTCCTGAGCCATCTCATCAATAACAATATGCATAAATGTCTGTGCATATGTTGTGAGGGAGGTGTGTCGGGAGGACTTGCAGCAATTAAAGAATCACCATCAGAAACTGACTTTCTCCTTTTGCCTTGGGAGTTCCCAGAATCAAACTCAGGTCACTAGGCTTTGCTGCAAGGGCTTTTATCCAAATAACTATTTGATTATCCCAGAAATCATTGTGTTAAAATGTCTACGTAGACATGAGTCTTAAAGGTATTTTCTCAGGGGCTGGGCACTCATTCCTGTCTCCTGCTATTTTATTGTTCTGTCTTGCAATTTCTTAATCCTCAGACACATTTATAGAAGAAAAATATGTGGTACTCTGGGTGCTTGTGTCATATTTACAGATACCTCAAGGTACTCATTTCCATTATGTGACTGGCAGACTAGGAATATTGGAGCTTGTTGGTGTGCAATTATGCATAATCAGTATATATTTAATAAATAGAAATTCCCTCTAGAGTTAGAGGCAACATAACTCAGAGAAAGAATAACTTAATTTTAGATTAGAAATTTAGTATATATAATCCTATCAAAATCAATATATTTTTAATAAACGGGGATTAACTTTAGGGGAGAGAATTTGAATTTAGGTTTTATCAAGCAGTATCAAATTACTTATATGCACTTATCTTGGAGATATTAATTGAACTATATGAACTACTGGAATGTAACAATCATTAAATATTGATAGAAGAACCTTATATGATATAGTTCTGTTGATAAATATTCTTCAGTAAAAATAAGTTTCAGCTACGTGCAATCCTTTGTAAAAAATATAAAAGTGATTCTTGGAACTGGAAAGATTTCTCAATGATTAGGAATATTTACTACTCTGCAGAGGAACCTAGCTTGTTTCCCGTAACCCATATCAAAGGCTCACCACTCCATGTAACTCCAGTTCCTGCAATAAAAGGATCTCTGGACTCAAGGGGCATCTACATGCACATGATGTGCATAAATACATAGTCACACACAAACGCACAAAAATAAATGAATCTTTAAATGCAATTCTCTCCTTGCCAAAGTGTAATTAAATATGCAATTTAGTGCTTAAGATAATAAACTTCACACCCCGATGCAGATAAACCATCGTCAAAACAATAATTGTTGTTTCTTTCCCCAAAACTTTTTTTTGTTTAATCAAGCACAAACATATGTCATTCAAAATGGAACATTTGAGATAAAAAAGAAGAGCTATTAGCCATCCAGGTGGATGAAGAAATATAAGCAAACAAGAATTGTCCGGAGTAAAGATTATCTATAATAATCTACCCTGACAGGCTGACTATGGTAGTATATTTGATAGTGAAGCATTTGATAGGCAATGTCAAAACTTGGAGTTCCTAACCAGCATAGTTCTACAAGTGACTTACAGGAGAGCCAATTTCACATAGTGAGATTCCACCCAAAAACAAGCAAACAAACAAACAAATAAGGGGGAAGGAAGCTAAATGTTAAATCAAACAATTACCACTTGCTAAGTCTGCCCTGATTCTAGTGCACACATTTGAGACTGAAGAGATGGTTTATCTGTTAATAGCACTTGTCTTCTTCTGAGTAACCCACAACTGATTCTCAGCATTCACATGTCTGCTCACAAGTTTCAGGGTTCTGAAGCCTCTTCTGGCCTCCGCAGGTTACTGCACATATGTGGTGCATGTAAATTCATAGATATTTGCAAACACATATGTAAATAAAAGTAAATGGTTAGGAAAATCCAATCACTTCTTTACTGTGCATATCTGTCTTTAGTACCTTTTTAATAGATGAATAAAACTAGATTGAGTCCATTTTCTACCAGATAATTATATATGTGTGTGTGTGTGTGTGTGTGTGTGTGTATTGCATTGAGTCCATTTATTACAATAAGTAACCCGATCACCATTCCTATCTGTTGGTGGCCAGATTCCATGCCAAGCCTAGACCTACAGCTTCCTTTCTAAATATCAAATAAATGTTTACACTTTGCCTGATGGTTCAACAGCTGAAGTATATTTATGTATACAAAGAACGTTCATTAAACATAGTATCTAGTGAAATCCATGTCTTCCTGTATTTCTTTCTATATTTAGAAATAATTTTATATACTGACTTTTATTTTGAGTTTTAGTGTTGGCACAGTTGCATGAAATATTTTTACTGTGTCAAAAAATCAATAATTTAAAAATGTTTTACAGATACTAAAATACAGATGTACTGTATCATAAAAAACAAGAGAAGTAAATCATTTTAATAATTAACATCATCTTTATAGAAAAAGAGGCCTTAACCACAATAAACTATTATTTCTATCATAGTCTGCTTTTCCCATTCATGTTGGGGACTGCAGACCACCAGACCCTGAATTTCTTGTAAACAACTTATTTTCCTCTGTTCTTAGCAGCCTGCAGTTGCTCTGAGCATGAGACCCTGATGGCAGGGGAATGGGTTCTGATGACTCTGCAGCTGAAAGATCCTGAGAGCTGGGGCGTGGCCAGAGCCCTATATAAGCTGCCCCTGAGCACAATAAAGTTCTTGGCATTCTTGTCCCAAGGATGACCCGTGTCCCCATGGCGCTCTCTCTCTCTCTCTCTCTCTCTCTCTCTCTCTCTCTCTCACTGTATGTGTTTGTGTGTGTGTTTAAATCTTCAGCCTGGTTCCCATAGCATATAGCGAGTAGAGCACAGAACGGAGACAGTGGAGCTTTACACATTCAAACCACTCTACAAAATGTATTTTGTTTTCTCTCTCTATTTTCTCTAATTTTTAAAAATCAGAAATTCAGTAATTAATCCCCCAAATCTCTTCCTTTACACTGCATCCCTGCATGATACAATACACTTTCATGGATTTAAATATCATCTAGTAATAAACCTGAAACATCAAATTATGTCTCCAGTTGACATCTGGAAATTATTAGGACACACAATTGTATTTATCTATCCTATGTGCGTGCTTTCTTTTTCACCTGTTTTCTATTCTCTGGTAAGAGTAACTACTTCTTTTTACTACTGAAATTAAAAACTTTGACAATAACCCTGACTTATCTTTTGATTTCATCCCATATTTCAGGTTTTCTGTCCAATCCTGCCTTCTGTATCTTTGTTTTATGTCACCACAAGTCAAAAGTGGAAATAACACATTACCCATTAACTGCTGAAAGGATAAACTAGGTATAGTGTATAACAATGAAATATCATTTGCTCATAAGAATGGTTGAAGTACTGAAACATGGTGTTACAAGGGTGAACTCTAAAACAGCAATCTATGAAAAAAAAAAGCCAGGCACAAACTAAATGATTAAAATAAACAAAAAAGAGGCCACTAACCTGAGGCTGTCTCTGTGTTTGGGCTTTCTTAGTAAAATACCAAATTCTAATCTTGGAGTACATTTTTATAGGAAGCAGCCAACTTTCATTCAATGACAGAGAAGCAAACCGCTATCAGTATCAACAGATAAGCAATCACATGCCTACTGGACCAAATTATGTATGTATGTGTTTTTATTATTTTACTTATTGTTTGCTCTGGCACTCAATAACAATGATATTAAATCACCTTTGTCTACTGCTGTAAACAGTAGTTAGCACAAAATAAGTAACCAGCAGGTATTTGTTTAATATCAGTGATTGGGTATGTGAGGCTTTAAAATAGAATACAACAATGGCTAGAACCACTTAAGATTGGACTCATGAGAATGAAATTTTTTTTACACCTACAATGCAAACCACATGACTTTTACTTCTAATTAAATTTAATCTGTTGGTTTTAAAAAGTTGATTGCAAGTTCTAGCAAATACAACCTATGGTCATTCATTTGGAGAGACAATCCCCCCGTGCTCAACAACACTGTTTCTGAGGCTGTCTCAGCAGAACAGAACCCAGTGTGGTGTATTTATTTGACACTCCTTTCCAATGTTTATTAAGCTCATTAATTACACTGACTTATTTCCCTAAAAGAAGTAATAACAATAACAAGGACAGACATGATCAAAATTATTCTACAGAAAATCATATTAAACTATAAATAAAATAACCTCAAATTATGGACATTAGGATAAGCGTAAGATTAAAAAAAAGCTTCTGAAATGTTTTCTAAAATTATGAATAACTCATCATTGAGGCTGATTATGCTGAAGGATTTTTAATATAAAAACTGATATTAATTAAGATTGTAAATAGCCCCAAAGTAAATAATGTGTTACTGACCTCTTGCATTGGGAATAAAAAAGAACATTTAAACCTCATTTCTTCTCAGATGAAGAATGACCCACATTTTCAAATTTCTATATTATTATACATATTTTATAAAGAACTGATCTGAGAAATTCAAATACCATAAGCGTGACAGATGGATGTGGCTTTTTCCATAGTAAATTTTATTTGAAATTGAGTAGAATAGCACTCTGAGTATTATAAGCTAAGCACAGTCATCTCACATCACCACAGAATGGGGATACTGACCAAAACCCAGAAATAACAGAAGTCTCATTTGTGCCATATCTGTAAACTACTGCTTCATCAAACCCTGCAACAAACTAGGCTATAGAAGAAATATGATATTCTTCCTTCCCTCCAAGGGACATGGTACTCATATAAAACTTTACAGAAAGAGAAACAAAGAACTCACATCATCTACAGTATGAGTGATTGAATGTGGAGACCAGATGCCTGCTGGGACTGTGGGTGCTCATTTGTGATTCCCTCGGCCTCATTTTGGTGACCACACTTCTGCGGTGGGGATATAAATGTGCCTGAGTATTTCCAATAAAGCTAGTTATTAGCCTTCAGAGAAGCATGACAAGGGCAATAGATTTTGTTCTTAGATTATGTTCTTAAATGAAACCAGAGCTAAAGGGTTTGGCTTTAAAAAATGTGTCCTGAATGTTCTCTAGTCAATATATTAAAATCTGTAAATATAATTATTCATTCTACACTGGTTACGCTCATCTGAATGGAAATTTGTTCTCTCGGCAACTAAGTAGGGCCTTATAAAATTGGCAATGGAATGAATGCTACATAATCCATATTCTATTTTTTCATAACACATAAACATTTACTTGTAGCTAAGGGACTGAGGCAGAGAAAGCAGAAAGGTAGATGATCAGAATTTAGATCGTTCTCTATCAATGATTTCAGAGATTTAGACTTTTCAGATGAAACAAAAATGGAAAACAAAATCCCCTCATTCAGCTTTCTTTCACTTTTGGGATGAGCGTTATTTACTAAAACAAGGTTAACAAGAGGTCTCATCCCCTCTTTGCTATCCAGGAAGCACTTTTTCTTGCCAGAACTAAAAAGTCAAACCGAACTTAGAACGAGCAAATGATGAGTACACCATTTAAGAAAAACTTTCTGTTGCTGTATTGTCTTTGACAAACAGTTAAAGCAGCTGGTATTTTATTTATTAGACTCTAACTCCTGTTCAGGAGTGTAACACCTATTCTGTCCTTTGTGTTTAAATGCATGTACACACATGCACACACAGATACATAATAAATACCTCAAAACACACAACTAAGAAAGAAAGCTTATGTGTGAGTCTCCAAAATCTAAGCAGAAAATAAGATTTAACATTGGCATCTACTATACAACAGAGATAGACATAGAATCACATGTCCTGAGAGAACTCACAAGGAAAGAGCATTGTGATCCACTGTTCATGTTCCCTAGGTCTGAAACTGAGTACAGACTTCCACTTCTTTTATTGGAAGCTCAGCACAACATAGCCCCTATTAATTGCACATCCTGACTCCTGAATAAATGCCGTGCATCAGGAAAGTTAGTGTGCTTCCTTTGCTTACATATTTTTTACTGAAGAAGGAATTCATCTAAAAAATAATAACTAAAATGTGTGGACTTATATTTTCCCTAATTTAATATATTTTCTGTTACTGTAACAAGGTAATTATGCCCAGATATTTTGAGTAAAGAAGAAGTTTATCCAGTTCACAGTCATGGAGGTTCAAGAACACAATGATGGTTTCGGATGGATTTGGTGATAGTCTCGTGGTAGATAGATGATCAGTGGTGGGAACACAGGCTAGAAGGATTGTATGGTGAGACAGGAAATTACAGAATAGGAGGGGTCTGTTTTATCACTTTATAACAAGTCAAATATTCAGGAACTAACTCATTCTACAAGGTTTTCCTTAACCATAATCTCAGTACTTTGCATCAAACCTCACCTGTCAGGACATCTGCTAATTCCCTAATATTGCCACAAAGGAATGAGTTTCTATATATGAACATTTGGGGTCACATACAAACAGTATTTAAATCACTGTGTGCCTCATGCTTTCCCACTCTACTCTCTGCTGCCTTCAAAATAATTAGAATCCACACTTACTAAATTGCTGGGCTATCGGTCCATAGTAATTACCTACAGAGTGTCATCAGAAAACCCATCTGTATTTCCCAAATTTTTTTTATTTGAGAGTAGAAGAAAAACCTGTAAGCCTAAAGACATATAAACCCTGTTTCATTTGTGAGAGAGAATGGCTTAACAGTTAATAGTATCCAGATTATTATTTTAATTGTTCCACAAGAGTTCATTTGTTGGAAGTTTGCTTTTTGTGTAGTAATGAAAACTTAGGACTGGTAGAATGTCGAACCCTGTGGAATATTAGTAAGAACAGAGCTCATAGGATCCCCTCTAGAGCCAAGTCTCTTGCCAACCCTTAAATGGCTCCCTTAGTTAAGATTTCTTTTTCCCTGCTCGCATATCCACCCTTCTTCCATCTCAACCATCACATTCCCCCAAGCTCTCCCCAATCCTCCCCTTCTCCCTTCTCTCTCCCCATCTC
>LOEQ01003088.1:357767-371422 GCA_001685075.1 Bramus lutescens | reverse complement strand
CTAGCCGTGCAGGAGCTGGGCTGGACGAAAAGCAGGCCTGCTCCCTAATCACTACAGGAAGCAATACTGGATGCAGGTTTCTATGATAGGAGGGAACTTCCCCTCGAATCCGAAAGTTTTATTTTCAAGTTGATGTTAAGCTGCAGAGCTACTGTTAAGCAGTTTGTTATTGTTCAGATTCTCCATCATTTGTACAAAACCTAAACTTTTATTTTATGGTTTGCTGTATTGGTTTTTAATTCTTCCTTTTAGCTTTTCTCTCTTCTCTCTCATTCTTACACAAATTCATTCTCCTGTCTTTAAATATTCTTCAGTCCTGTTTGCGAACCTGGTTTTCAAACATTTTATGATAATAATTTTGTAGTAACTAGATTTGCATAAGAAATGAACTATGGTGGACATTTTGTAGGCCTTTTCAATCATGAAACCCAGCTAAAGCATGTGACATTATCTTAAGTTTACTTATATAGGGAAATTTTTACAATTCATAATTCTTTTTTGCTAATAATTCCATTATTTAATTGTTTCTATTTACTATTAATTAACTACATAATTACACATATGTCATTTTTGCAAATATAATTTGCAATTTGTTTTAGGATAAACTATATTTCCCCCCAAATTCATATCTGGAACCTCTAAGTCTTATGAGACTGTATTTAGAAATGGATAATTATAGTAAATGAGAATAGTAACATGGACTCTACTATAAAATGACTGATGTCCTTATAATAATTCTCATTGTTATCAGGGCCAGCATCCTGTGGCTAGGCTGGGCATAGGCTATAGGGGAGGTCCTACACTAATATTCTAGTAAATGCCCATGTATAACATGACTCATAGCAGCTTATCATCATAACTACAGATTAGAGAATCTCTCAACCCTCCTTAAAGAAGCTTTCATCTGCAACTGATGATGTGATGATGCATAACACAATGACTCACAATATGCATATGCATTTATATGCCCAAAGATCATTGCATAAGAAGTTATGAAAAGATTATAAACGGAGAAAGTAGATGATTACAATGAAACAGAATTTCTTAGGCATGACTGATTAATTTCAAAATTTTAAAAACTCATAAGGCTTCTGACAATATTCACAAGACCTGAACAATGGATACACAAAATCCCAGTATGTAGAGGATAGGTGGACATAAAGTCCCACCCCTAGCAAAGTAGCTTAAATTATACTTTGCAAGAAGAATAAATAGCCACTATGAAGGTGTAGATTGAAATGACTCTTTGAACATGCTAATGAGGCAATATTAGGAAAGTCTAGACATGAGCAGTCCCCCTTCCTTAATGTCTGATTCTCTACCCAAAGCACCATTGACAACATTGTCATTCTATCTGGAGTTGTAATGGTACCAAAAATGGATGTCCCTGAGCTTATAACATCATTAGAAACTTGTGGAAAAGGAATTACTATTCTACTGTTTGGGTTATTTTGATGATAATATATTCTTAACCCCTTCAGAATTCTGGGTTGGGTAAAACATAGTTAAGAATGAAAACATAGCCAGGCATAAGCCTTTAATCCCAGCACATAGGAGGCAGAGTCAGGAAAATCTCTGTGAGTTCAAGGCCAGCCTGGTCTATGGAGCAAATTCCAGAACAGCAAAGGCTACAAAGAAAAACCTGGTCTCAAAACAAAACAAAACACACAAAAAAAAGAAAAAAGGAAATAAAAGATAAAGATAAAACCACCTTACAGAAAGGATCATGAAGTAACAGTGCTTTGAGTATTTAAAATCCACTCCCTGGATTGATAAGCAACAATTTGAGTGATAAAATTAAATGTTATTTTAAGAATATAAGTACAAGCTCAGATAACCATTGTCTCCTGTGTCTGATACATCACTCCACAAGTATCAGTACATGGACTCTATTTGTTCTTCTGTGGTAGTCAGGATAACTCACCAGAGAATAGTCCTGGTGCTTGCCTGCCAAACTGACTCTGCAGGTGTAATTTATTAATAAGTGGTATGTAAATAAATTATGTAAATCTAAATACAGTTAACATGCGAAACATAAGTGGATTTGGGTATGGGAATGCGGTATTTGTGTGGATCCAGTTCATTCAGATTAGCATTTAAAGGAAGAAGACAGAGACTAAAGAAAATCAGTCAAAAAATGCTGACAAGGAGATTTGCTCCATCGTGGTTAGGTGGAGGAGGTTCTAGGAGCAGAGGTGTAGCCATTGGTGGAAAAAGCCCGAGGGAGGCTGTTGCCACCAGTGCACAGTAATGGGTTCTGTCAGCAACTTAGATGAGCAAATAAGAGGATGCTTTTCAAGAACATTGGCAAAGAAATAAATTATTGGTCTTGTCTTTATTGAATCTAAATAAAACCTACATGGTTGTGCTCCTCAACTGACAGAGTTGTGATATATAAACTGTAATACTTATACTGTGGGGTACATGCATCACTGCAGTAGAAATAGAAAAGAGTTAGCTATGGCTATAAAGGCTGCATATAAAAAGCAGGTGCTGTTGGGCTTAAATATGATAAAATTGACACTCTAGACTCAATGTTGTATTTATTGTAGGAACACTGAGAGAATTTTCATAATGGAAATTAAAATTTGATTTGACATGTTTTGAAACATTAGATACATATAATATTAACACATTTAACATCAATAATGCATAATTCAACATAGTGTTAAAAATCAATGTTCAGCAATAAACTCATTTCTTGTCCTCTACACTTTCACAAGCCACATTTTCTCCTAAGTGCTGCAGCCCTCATAATTTATTCTATGAACCCATGCTTGCCTTCCCTACAAAATGGTAATAAATATTTTATAACTTACTATAACTATGTCCTTACAATCTGACAGATGTGGGAAGCCATATAATTTGCAGTGAATACAAAACTCAAAATATATGTCATATCTTATCAAACCATAGGACTATTAATGAAATGAATACATTTCATACAGTCCCAATTAATCTTTAAGTTTGTGTTGTGCTTATGTAAAGTAACAGGAAATTTGTGTGAAATCAAATGGCTTCATTTTAGACATTGGAAGTTAAAAGCTACAGTAATTGAAGATTTTGGCTTTGCATAAATTTCAAGGCATTGAAGACCAAATTACAATTCTAATTGTAAATTATATTTGAATTCAATGAAAAGTTTAAAACATAAATGAAAAGGTGGCATTTAAAAGAAAATTATAAATATTTTCTCATCAAAATATTCCAGAAGTAAAAGGTATCTTTTACATCACTAGACTCAAATAGACTAATATTTTGTGCAATGTGAATGAGTGACTTTCAAATATTGATTAAGGAGAATAGAAGTTAACAAGGTCTTATTGACTGTTCCCACATTCCACACAGGGAAACAGGCATTTTACTAATTTTAATTCAATAAGTAAGCTTGCAGATCATTATGCTAAATCCATCAGCAATTTATTTCTCGGCATTCTAGTGGATTTTTAGAATCAATATGCATCCTAGAGAGCTGAAGACTTCATTGCAATTTGTTTGTTGGAAGGGTCTGACTAAAGGCTTTCTCTGAGCAGTCTTAGCACTGCTGGCTTCAGTGCCATTGTTTGTTCAACACACATTATCTAATTGTCAAAAGGGCTTGACCAGTAGACTTTGTAGAAACATCACAAATAATAACACTCATACACTTTTTTTCCAAAAATGAATGTAAAGAGTCAGATATTAATGGGGTGTATTCCAAAGTTCAGCTTCAGCAGGTCAGAGAAATTGGAGAGGAGACATAGAGTTGGCGTTGCTAAGCTGACAGGAGACTTATCCGAGAGGGCAAAGCTTAATTTTTCAGTTTATTTTTCTCTTTCTTTGTCTTCTCATATGACTCTTTATTCTCTTATCCCTTTTATGTCACCTAGGACAACAATTTCTACATAAGAAAAGATTACATCACAACATATTATATATTTTACAAAAACAAATAAAATCTTTACACCAGAGGAGATCACAGTATGGTCACACAAGTTACATGTTTTTCTTAGAAGCCCACAAGTAGTCAATCTCTTTTGTTAATGCATTCATTCTCCCACCATAACATCTTTACCCCAAATAATGATTCTTATATCATTGATTAACAAAGTTTTAAGCAAACCAAGAATATTTCAGCCAGTTTCTTTGTACAGGCAGATAGCTGTTTGCAGTTTCAGTAGAGCAGATTCCTATCCTACTTTACTCTAGTGGTCTAGCTATGTATATATGTTTTCTTTTTTTCTGTATACACAATAGGATCAATTAATTTCCTTTCACCATTTTGTTTCTTCAGGGTGCATACTGAAACCTGTGATTAATTCTGAAAACTACATGAACAAGGAACTCAGACCTAACCTTGGTGTAGGGACATAATTGCTTTCTTCCATCATCAGCTGTTTCTTCACAGTCAGAACTCATGGGTCTATAATGTACGAAACTTCATTCTTTTCATTTTCCATCTTCAGCAAATCTCACATCTAGCAAAGAGAAGGGTGTCTTATTTCTATCTTATATCTATCACTGGAGCAATTGGCAGAGTAGCCTAAACTATTCCCTTAATCGCAATCACTATCTTAATTTCCTGTATCTTTTAGGCTGACTCAGAAAGTTCAGTTAAATCATTGATCTAACTAAGCATCATTTTTCTTATCAAAATCATCTTCTTTATGATCTGCAAGTAAACTCCCTAGTGAGGAGTAGAGTTTTCCCATGAAACAATCATTTTATATTAGATAGAGTGGATCCTTACACATAGCAATCATACCATGCCAAATATAATAAGAACATGAGAGCAGAAAGAAAGAGCACAGCAGAAGCAAGGGGCATTCTGGAGGCAATCCCAGAGGCAGGATCTGACTCAGTGTCTGACTGCGGTAGATGTAAGAACCAGTGGCTGGCTGGCTTGCTTTTCTGACATTCAGGTCGAATCCCAGTTTCTGTCTTTGGGTTTTTATTAATCATGCTACATATGGTTCAGCAGCATACATCCACATAAAGCCTAAGAAAACTTAAAAATAAAAGGACTTCTAGACTCACAAAAACAGGAGTCACCTGGAGCTTCTATGTGGCCACATTTTTTCAGATAGGTTCTGTTTTGTTGCTACAAGCAGAGGTGCAGCTTCTATAAGAGAAGGCTTTCTGGTTCTTACTGGTGTCAGGAATGGCTCTGGCTCTTTTAAGGGGAGGATCATACTACAGAGCAATTAAATGGGATTTGTGAGCAGAGTGTTACAAGTTGCTTAATGGTAACACAGACCTGCTGCGTCTCTGGAGTTGGGGTAGTAAAAATGGCTCACAGAGAATGTAAACATATCTCTGCCATGTTAGACAGGGCAGAGCCAACAGACAACGTTATACCACTAGTCCTAGCCATGTCTGCTTATCATTAAAAAAAAACTCTCCTAGTCAGAAAATGATTACAGATATACCATAAGAGAGATTCAGACAAAAAATAAAAAATAAAAAGATCTCTGAATGGATCACAGTGTTGGATGAATGTACATGGGCTTAGGAAAGAGAGAAGAAAGAGTACAGACATTCATAGATTAATGAAGTCAAAATAATGAAACAAATATTAAAATGTAAGGGAGTTAAGAAAAATAAGCCATGTTAAGATGGAAAATACATAGAAAGTCAGAATTATGTATATATTATTGTATTTTCTTTGGATTTTTTTTTTTACTATTAATGAGTTAACTGCTGAAAACATTTGATTCTGGGGGCTACTAAGTCAAACCAACATATATATTTTAAAGGTATCTTGACTTCAAAATTTGAGTCTAAGACTATGTTATTTTGGAAAAGAGGTTCTACTTTTGTTTCCACAGAAGATGAGAATCTATGAATTCCTTCAAGGATAATGTGGTTTGATTAAACAAGACCTACTGAAGTGATGGCCAAGGTGATCCAACATCCACGCTTGCTTCAGGACTGCTGATCAAAATGAACCAACCACACAGGAGACCCCATTAAAGACCCAACTAACAGCACCCCCAGTCAGCAGGAAATAGTCTAAAAAACTATGCCAAAAATACCCACAAGTCATTTTGATCTTAATTTTCTTATTGATGATATATACAAAAAGTTAAACCTTGTGGCCCTCCTACTATTACAACTACTCCCACTCTACCTGTGTGACTAGGAGAAGGCACTTGATATAACCTAGTTACTGGAAGAATCAATGGTTGAGTCCCTAGCCAAAATCACTGCATCATACTTATTTCCTTAATTATTTTTTTGTGAAGACTGAAGAGATGCAATTGTGAGGTGTCATTTAGGGGATCACCATGAATACATCATGCATACACACACACACACACACAGAACATTTATTTTACCTGAAAAGTGGATATGACTTATGGATATTTCAAAGTAACTTTTTAAATAATAGTGCACATGTGTGTGCACACTCATGCTATAAATGTCTATTTTTACTTCAAATTAGCACAATCTGACACTTTGCTTCTCATTCAGCACATACTTTTAACCAGAGGTGATGAATCTATTTCTCCTCTGTGATGCAAACAATAAGTAGTGATATCATTTGCCATCTTATATGTGTCAAATGGATAAGTAAAGTCTTGAGATCTATGTTCTCTCAAAATATACTCGTATCCTCCTTTTTATATTATACATTTTCGCAAACGTAATAAAATATTCGACTGATAGTTATCAAGTTAATAATTTTATACTATGTTCTAAGAAGCTAGGAGTGTTTTGTGTATGGAGAAATAAATTATAATTTAAAATATAAAGAATAAATACAATAATATGTATACATTTGGTATATTAGATGACAATAATAGTTCAAATTTGAAACTTTTTATTTTAAAGTTTTGTTTCCTGACTATTTGAAACTAGCCGATTTATTGAGATTGAAAAGCTGTTTGCCATATTGATTTTCATACAGGTTGCACAAGTTTGCTTTCCTACCATTAATGGAGGAGTGTTCCTATAGTCCACATCCTTACCAGGCCAGCATGAGTTGTCACTTGTGCTATTGATCTTAGCAATTCTGACAAGTATAAGATGGACTCTCAAAGTATTGACTTTCATTTATTTCCCTAAAAGCTAAGGATGCTAAACATTCCCATAAGTATTTCTCAGTCACTTGAGATTCCCCTATTGAGAATTCTTTGTTTAGATCAGTACCCTATCTTTTTGCTTAGACTAGTTTCTTTATACTCTTTATATTTATTGTCTATATTTGTTTATATTTATTGTCTATCAGATCTGGAGTTGGTAAAAATATTTTCACATTCTGTAGGCTTCTACTTTGTCAGACTGATGATATCCTTTAATTTAGGACACAATCTACCTCAAAATGCAACTGAAACACTCTTGGGCATATATCCAAATGGTGCATCACCCTACCACAAGAACTCTTTCTCAACCATATTCATTATTGATCTGTTCATAAAAGCAAGAACCTTAAACAACTTAGATGTCCCTAAACAGAAGAATGGATAAAGAAAATGTGGTTCATTGACACTCTGGAGTATTACTCAGTTATTAAAAACTGCCATCATGAAATTTGCAGGCAAATGGATAGAAAAAAAATTATCTGTAGTGGGGTAACCCACAGCCAGAAAGACAAATACAGTATTCTTCACGTGTATATGGATATTAGCTATTAAAGAAATGATATACAGCCAACAATCTGTAGACCGAGAGAGGTGAGATACACATGAAAAGACTGGGGTAATGTGTAGATCTCCCTTGGAGGGAAAGTAGAAAAGGTTTCACCAGTGGCCTTGGGGTGGGTGGGAACATGAACAGGAGAATCAGGAATAAGATAAAAAACACTGATGACAACTTATACTGGAGAGGTAGTGGTGTAAAGGGAAAACTCCTGCATTGCTGGTGGGAATGAAACTAGACAAATTACAAAAATAAAACAAAACAAGAAAACAACTGAAAATTGGAGATCTCTAAACTAGAGGTTAGAAAAATTATATGTAACATACATGTATTAAAAAAGCAATCAATTTTAAAATAAATACAAGTCAAAAAGACCATATTGATAATAAACACTAAATATTGAATGTTAAAACTGGTATAAATGAGTGTGTTATTGTAAGTCTTAAAAATGAGTAAAGGAGTGTAATAATAATAATAATAATAATAATAATAATATAATATATGTCCACACCAAAAAGTTAATAAAATATGGTAACTAGTAAAATGAAAACAAGATGTAAAAGTCTGCTGTCTAGTTCTTATTTCCAAAGCCTCTAACACCAGAAATTTCAAAAATTAGAGAGGATCTAATAGTTCACAAGAAACATAAAACTATATTCTCTGTATTAAATGCTGCAATAGATGATATTTTACTTAAATTTAAAATGAACAATTGACAGTTAACCAATATTAAGATGGAAATTCCCACCTGGGGAGTAGAGTGCTTTTTCTGTACATACATCTCACCAAAAATGAAGCTTTTAGAAAACATAAATGAAGTATAATTGTGTTACTTCATAATTATCTAAAATGTAATCAAAAACATTGCATCTCTCTTGAATTAATACAAAATATCTTAAATGCTAGATAAATTTAATATTTTAAAAGAATAATTTTCTCTTATAACCTGGGCACATTCAGTGAAAATTCAAACAATATTTGCTTTTATATTATATATTTGTGGCTGATAATCAGTCTTAGGGCCTTGAATATCTGAACAAATGCTGTCCCAGTACTATAGGATTTGACCTCTGATTTTATAAATGGTTCAAAATAAAATATTAAAAATATAAGAAAATGCCTAACTAGTGAGAAAATAGCATAAAAATGAAATATGAATATGATGATCAAATATATAAAAAATAGGGCTGAATGTTTGGAAATAGATCATGCAAATTTATTAAAGGTTACCATAGTTTAGTATGTCACTCCTTAGTGAAAATATGAGGTCTTGAATAAATTAAAATAGGAACAATTGTGTATCTTTTGGAATTATATATTTATTGATAATGAGTTCTTCAATCCATAATCTATAATAATCTCCTGAAGGACAAAAATGAAAAGTGAGAGGGAGAAGAATAAAACTTATTATATTCATTACATCAAGGGTAAACTAAGCAGCAAAAAGATGTAAAATTTTAGAGCAATGATTATATACTTGAATCCATACAGAGACAAAAATGTTTGTATAATTAAAGAAGCCTCAAGCAAAATTAGACAAATGAGCAACTGGAATATATGAATTCAGTATATAGAAGCAAAAACTATTCCAAAAATATTATAAACAAGTCATTAATGTTTACTAACAACTATATATAAATGATTGAAGAATACAAAATGCTCCCCACTGCTGCCATTCTCCTAAACCAATGGAATTTATAGTTATATTCTTAGTCCTTATCCTTCTTCACACAGATAAGTGTAGCTCTAAACCTTTATCAAAGGGACTTGAGTTTCTACAATAGATGGCAAATATTACAGAGATCCACAACTATAAATAAAGGTTCCTCTTCCTTTACAAACTAGCCAGCACTTGTGGTCTTTCTCTTTATCCACTGCTAATCCACTCACCTGATGAATGGCTGTCTCCTCAAAACCTCCAAGTGCTCTTGAGGGTCATTAGCGATATTGGGTTTTCTTGGAAAAGGATGTCAGTCTGTTCACTCTGACTGAAATTTGGGAGTTATCTTCTGACATCCAATTCTCCATACCTCAACCCAAAATGCCACATGACTGCAGCCTTGTTTGGTTTGTCTTCTCTTTGCTGGTTACCCTGTTTTCCTCTGCACTTTTCAGACATCCCAGAATGCAGCTTTCTGGAATTCTTGCTCTCATTCTCTTTGCAATCAAATTTCTCTTTCTGTCTTCTTTCACTTACCCAGAATAAAGATCAAATTCACATCTCAGGTGAAACTCAAACTAGATTTGTAAACTTGTGTTTCTACTATGATACTTTCTTAATATGCTAATTTGCACACTCGGCCCCCTTTTTAGTTTTAGGGATTATTAACTAATACCAAGACGATTGAGAAAAAATTACTTTATTAGTTTGTAAATTTTATTCACTCTTCCCTACAAAGAAGCCATCTCCAGTGAACACACTTAAGTCAGTGTTTGAGATGCCTCCATTCCGTTCTTTTCAATATCAACTCTCAACCTGGAATATGCCTTAGTGTATGTATAGAGTGATAGAATGCTATATATTCACTTATATGTGAACGTTAGCTGTAACGTCTTCAATAAGCAAGCTACAATCCATAAACCCACAAAGGTTAGGTAGCAAGTAAGGCACTGGTGGTGTGGGATGGATCCTCCTAAAAAGGGGAAATAGAATAGATTATTATGAATGAATGAAGGCAGAGGACCTGTAATGAGAGAATCAAATAGAAAGGATGGAAGAGGACTTAGGGAGGGAATATGTGGAGGAACAGCTAATACAGTAAAATCTTCTCAAATACACACATGTATAAAGGTGATATAAATTAAGACGCCAAATAACAGGGTAGATGGAGGCCCAACTAGTTACCCCTGTAAGTGAATGAAACTTCCGTTACCAAGTTGTTGGCCAAAGGGGTTCCGTGGTAACTCCCAAACAACCCAAGTTATTGCCAAGACTAATGGTTGCTCTTCACAAACTGACATTAAGATCCTATTGGTGAGGACAACACCTAAATGACTCGATGAACACAAAGAATTGAAGCTGGTACATTCTAGAGCTTTACCTCTATGGGCCAATGTTCATGGTACTCTTTATGTTGCCAAAGGAGAAAAGTAAATATCAACTCAGCTACAAACTCTTTGATCTATGATGGTGATCTGTGAGCAAGATGTGCTAATGCAATTGTGGCACCAAGTTTATGGTTTAACCAACCAATATACGGTTTTATTCAAGGCCCACTCCTTGAGATAAACTCCATCTCTGATACTGCTTGGATGGCCAAGAACCTGAGGCTAGATAGGCCAAGGACCTAGGGGAAAACAAATACTACTGTTGTGCTAAGGGAACATAGCAATAAAATTACCCCTCATGACAGTATTCTGTGCTAAGAGATCAGTGTCATTCTCAGCCTTAGTCAGAGAAGGTTCTTCCTATGTTAGGTGGGAACAAATACAGAGATTCACAGTGAGACAATGTATAGAGGGAGAGACCCATGGAAAACTCAGTTCTAAATGGGATGTCTCCATTAAATACCCTGCTACAGGGATCAGGAAACTCTTTGGAAGTGGAGACAGAAACATTGTAAGTGACAGAAGGAAGGGAGGACACCAAGGAAACAAATCCTCCTAAACACAGTAGACTGTGGCAGCATGCACAGGAGCTGCACAGGTCTATGAAAGAGGGCGTCCACTAATGAGAGATATGGTAGGTGCATGCCCCCATCAGTAACCCAGAAATTCTCTCCAATTGATAACCTTTTGCAAATGAAAAATTATTTCTCCCCAGAGAAGTCTCACTGGAATGAAAACCATTCTTTTTTGTGATTATATATTATTTATTTATTTATTTATTTGTTAAAAATTACCATCTCCTCCCCTTCTCCCATTTCCCTCCCACTCCCTCTCCCCCTCATTCTCCAGTCCTAAGAGCAGTCAGGGTTTCCTGCCCTGTGGGAAGTCCAAGGTGCTCCCCACTCCATCCAGGTCTAGGAAGGTGAGTATCCAAACAGACTAGGCTCCCACAAGGCCAGTCCATGCAGTAGAGTCAAAACCCAGTGCCATTGTCCTTGGCTTCCCAGTCAGCCCTCATGGTCAGACGATGGGGCTGATCTAATGGGAGCTCACCAAGGCCAGCTGGACTGGGACTGATGGAGCATGTGATCAAACTGGCCTCTCTGAATAAAAACCATTCTTAAGGGCAGATCCCATGCCCAGCAGGAGATGGACAACAGAAAATGAACTCAATGATATCTTTGGAGGGTTTTAGCCTCAGATTTCTTTAGCTATTTGTTTGTTTTATTTTATCTTAGAGTTCCTTTGGTGCATACTGTAGCTTCTTGTTTTGTTTCTTGATGGAATTCCTGTATTGATATGTGTGTGTGAGGGGGGGTTGTATCTCAATGTGTTTCTTATGTTTTTTCCTGGGCTCTTTATTGAAATGTTTCTTTGTCTTATCCTATTCACATCTACTTGCTTTTGTTGTATTTTATTTTATTATTATTCTTTAGATGCATATTTGTTTGCTAAAGAGAGACAGAAAGGGTGTGGATGAGGTGAGAAGAGAAATAGAAATGATCTCGGAGGAGCGTGGGGAGGAGAAACTATGATAAGAATAAATCTTATGAAAAAAATCTATTTTCAATAAAATAAAAATAGAAAAGGAGAAAAGAAAAAGTCATATGATAGGCATTCAAATAATAGATTAAGACAAATTACTGTCTTTTAGAAAAGTAATTTGCATTTCAGATTCATAGTATCTTTTGAGTTCCTGAAGTTTATTTGACATACCTCAATTTAAGAATCCTTTGTTTTCTCTACTGCAGAAACTGGCTGATCATTAATGCACTGCAACCATGCACATGGAATTCAAGAAGTCATTACTTAGAGCAAGATAAAGGGTGGAATTAATGAAACTAATGAAAAAAGATTCTTTTCAATCTGTTAGTGAATTATTTGACATGTCAAACTAAATTTGAAAGCTTAGTGAAGGTGAATTTGAAGACCTGTTAACATCAACCTGTGCTACTCAGCATAACTCAAAGGAGAGTGTTGTTTAAGAGCATCTCTAGTTTGCTCTGGCTGCCTATGCCTGTTATGGAAGCAGTTAGAAGATAAAATGGAGGAAAGAAGATGATGATGCAGTCATATTTAATTATAAAAATATAAAAATTATTTTTTGCTCTAGCTAAAACCTCAAGAACTATATTGCATAGATATGGAGAGAGTGGACAACTTCTTGATTTTGGTGGAATCACTGTGAGTTTTTCTCTATTTAGTTTCATGTTGGATGTTGGATTGCTGCCTATTGCCTTTATTGTGTTTAGGTATGTTCCTTGTATCCCTGCTATCTCCAAGACCTTTATCATGAAGGGATGCTGTATTTTGTCAAAGACTTTTTCAACATCTAATGAAATTATCATGTGGGTTTTATTTTTCAGATTGTTTATATGGTTGATTACACTGACAGATTTTCATATGTTGAACCATCCTTGCATCTCTGCGATGAAGTTGACTTGGTCATGGTGGCTAAGTTTTCTGATTTATTCTTGGATTCAATTTGTCGGTATTTTATTGAGTATTTTTGCATTAATGTTAATGAGAGCGATTGGTCTGTAATTCTCTTTCTTAATAATGGCTTAATTTAGTTTGGGTATCAGGGTAATCAGAGTATAGAAATGTTCCTTCTGTTTCTATCATGTGGAACAATTTAAGGAGTATTTGTATTAGTCCTTCTTTGAAAATATTGGAGAATTATGGGCTGAAACCATATGGTCCTGGGCATTTTTTAGTTGGGATACTTTTGATGGCTGTTTCTCTTTATTTACCAGTTATAGGTCTATTTAATTTGTTTATCTGGTCTAGATTTAATTTTGGCAAATGATATTTATCCAGAAAATCATCCATTTCCTTTAAGTTTTCAAATTTTGTGGAGTACAGTTTTTCAAAATATTACTTAATGATTCTCTGGAATTTCTCTGTCTGTTGTTAAGTCCCCCTTTTCATTTCTGATTTTGTTAATTTGGATATTCTCTCTCTGCCTTTTGGTTAGTTTGAATAAA
>LOEQ01003088.1:330169-344816 GCA_001685075.1 Bramus lutescens | reverse complement strand
TGTTTGATTGAAAAACCTTTTCCCAACCCTTTACTCTGAGTAGATGTCTTTGTGTTTGAGGCATGTTTCTTGTAATTAACCAACGAAAGCAATAGATTATAGAAGAACCTACTACATCGTATTTGTTATAGTTTCTTTTTTCTAATATTCTTTACAGTGGATTTCTGCAAATTATATTAGAAACTAGCATCCATAACATCAACAAAGAAGAAAATATAATAAAAATGATAGCCAGCCAGAAAGAACCTTAACAAATATCTAAGTGAACTCAAGTTCAACTCACATCTCACGGACTTACTACAAGAGAGACTGAATGATTAAAATGCCATAACTGATAAAAGAAGTTTAACTAATATACTTGCAGACATCCTAGAGTATGTGTTCACAGGAAATAAATCCTGGAAAAGCACCTTTTTCTGTATAGAACACAAGTACACATCCTATACAAATAGGATGTTTACCTGAACTCCAAAATTGACATTGAGGGATTGATGCAATGTCAATGAAAAATAAATTGTTTGCGATTCCAATCTAGAATTAAATTTTTGAAATTCAGACTTGGTTGTTTAGAGTCAAAGAAAGGGACCATCAAGTGCATATAAATATCAATTAATTTCTTGATGCATTATTATGGTAGTCACAATCTTCTTGATATATAACACTTACAATTAGCTTTGGCTAGTGCACCATAATAGAACTGCCTAAAAACAGCATACTTTTTACTATTTCTCACATTCTGTGAATTGCTTCTATGGTGGAGCTAGCTTGGGCCAGTGGACAGAAGCTTAGTGCTTAGTGGCAGATAATGAAAAATATGAAAGTGACATATAGAATTCATAGTTCATTGATTTACCTGGGTTTATCTTGAAACTTAGAATATCACAAACAGAATCATTCACAAGTATCAAGGACACACTCATGAAAAACAACTTACAAGTGCATTTCTGAGTTATTTCTCAAATTCAAATGTTACTATACACACAGGTACTGCTATTCATCAGTTACTTGGTACTCATTAAATATGTACTAAATATATAATATAAATTGATAGTAATGTTCATAGTTATCAGATATTGCTTTTTCACATTTGTGGTAATTTGTTGGACCCTTGTTTCATTTGATGATTCAACAATGTCTTGCGCATAATAAATTACATTCTCACCTATTACACTGTATTTATTATTGGCATGGCAGAGGGGATGTCAAGGTTTAGTACTTGTTTTAAATTTGTATGTAAAATGTTCTGCACTAAGGACTTCTTTCATTCCTTAAGAAAATTCAACTTGAATAATAATAGCTTATAAAAGCAGTTTTTTTCTGCATCACTAAAAGGTAAATAACATCATTTGACTTCAATTAAATGAAATGACACTAAAAACTTTGTAAGCAAAATGTAACAATAAGAATACATTAGGATAGAAATTTATAGTCACGCCACAACTTATGCACAGAATGAAATGTAATGGGTGTCAGCATGGCAATTGTATTCCCCAAAATGCAAAACAAACTTTACTCACTAAATTCATGGCATAAAGAAACTCCATTTCTTTACATTATCTAACTCCATTATATTTTCAGTTAGAAAAGAGTTTGAATTGCAGGAATCAGAAAGAATATAATGCCTGAAAAACAAACACATTCATACCTACTGGGTATTGTTATATGAGAATGAGTTATTCAATCTCATGACTACTTACATTTTTAAATACATCACAATTAAATATATCCTCTAAACATCTTTCGTATTTTTAGCATTTTCCTTCATATTTGCAAGAAATATAAAGGATTTTTGTACTAAGTTGGACCAATCCTAAGTTATTCTAACTCTTAAATTAGCAATGGGGCTCAATGCAATTGTGTATACATCCTATCTCTTCTTCAATAATTTATTTATTTTATGTGCATTGTTATTTTGCCTGCATGCATGTCTATGTGGGAGTGTCTAATCTCCTAGAACTGGAGTGACAGACAGCTGTGACTGGCCACATTGGTGCAAGGATTTGAACCCCGGTCTTCAAGAATGGTAGGCAGTCCTTTTAACCACTCAGCCATATCTCCAGTCTCCTATCTCTTCTTCAAAAATCTATGACACAAATTAACATTTGGGCAAATGGTCTATGAAGCAAGTGTGGGTCTATTGGCAGGCAAAGCCCTTTTTCTTCTCAGTGTAACTCAGAGGACCAGAAAGTACTTGGCTGAGTCGACACTCAGACCTCTGAGAGCCTGGTCACTATAACACTTACCAAGAATAGCTTCTGTAGTCATCTTTTATCTGGGGATGTGATATGACAAATGATTTCCAAACTGGAAACAGAGACATGTACTGTGTTCTCTAAAATCCCAAGATATCTCTACTGTCATGGTCTCCATGACAAATTGGGTTCCCAATTTTACCCCTTGTTTTCATATTTTAGATATCCTTTCTATGTCTAAAACTTCCTACACATCTAGGGAAAATCTTACAGGATCTTCTTTATACTTTCACATTCCAAAATGAACAACAAAATCTACTCATTTGTGTACATGAGGTGGGAGAATATGAGGTTGTGGAAATAGTCAACAAAAAATATAAAGTGTAAAAGCATAATGCTGCCTCAAAAAATACTACCTACAAAACTAATTTGCAATGCTGCAATCAGATTACAAAACATCTAAAAATCCTATTATATTCCAGAATTACCTTAAGAAATTAGTCACTATATTTTTAATTATATAGAGCTTTCCAAAACTTAAATTAAATATTTAAAGTTCCATATCCCTACACCAATAATTTGAAAGGAAATTTGTACAGCCTTTTTATACTAGGAAGGCTGCTTGTTTATTTCCCAGCTTTCCAGATTCCTGAAATAATCACACAGAAACCACATTATTTAAATCAATGCTTGGTCCATTAGGTCTAGCTTCTTATTGGCTAACTCTTACATATTAATTTAACCCATTTCTAGTAATCTGTGTACCACCACATGGCTGTGGCTTACCAACTAAAGTTCTGGTGTCTTTCTCTGGCGGAGCTACATGGCTACAGAGGGAAATTACACATTATGTTTTGAAAAAATAGATATACAGAAAGCTCACTATATCAAGGGTGGTTTCTTAATATCTTCAATGTTTAATAAAGATTTAAGTTATAGCTAAACAATAGTCAAGAGTGATGACACAGTAATCCAGTAAGCAATTGTCCCATAGTTCTGTTGTTGTTTTCCTAAAATCTTCATTTTCCAGGATCCCTGCCCCTAAAATATGATAATTTGTTAAATGCAGGATAAGTGTGTTTTCTACTAATTGAGGGGCATAATATAGTTGAGAATAAACATTGTTAGACTGATTGGGAGAAGAGGCAAAATTAGTTTGATCAACATAGAGATAGTGAAGATAGAAATAGAGATAAAATGTACTCAGGTGGCTTATGACTGACTAGTTGAGAAACTCCGCTGAGTGACAGAGACAGAAGGTGCTGTGAGGAGACACCATGATCAAGCCATCTTTTTGAGGAAGCATTCAACTAAGGGCTTCCTTACAGTTTCAGAGGTTTAGTCCATGACCATCATGACAGGGAGCATAGCAGAAGCCAGGCAGGTGTACTGCTGTAAAAGTAGCTGAGAACTCACTTCTGATTCACAAATATCAGGCCAAGAGAGAAACTAGGCCTGGAGTGGACTTTTTAAAACTTTGAAGATCTTGATCTTAGCCATTCTGACTTGTTGTGATTTGCCTTTCCCTGATGGATAAGGACGTTGAACATTTCCTTAAGTGTCTCTCGACAATTTGAGATTCCTCCATTGAGAGTTCTGTTTAGATCTGTACCTCATTTTTAACTGGATATTTGGAATTTTGATGTCTAATTTCTAGAGTTCTTTATATATTTTGGAGATCAGTCCTTTGTCTGATGTGGGGTTGGAAAATATTTTTTTCCTTTTCAGTAGGCTGCCTTTTTGTCTTATTTACTATGTCCTTTGCTTTACAGAAGCCTCTCAGTTTCAGGAGTTCCCATTTATTTGTTGATCTCAGTATCTGTGCTACTGGGGCTATGTTTAAGAAGTGATCTGTGCTCATTCAATGAAGGTTACATCCCATTTTCTCTTCTATCAGGTTCAGTGTGATTGGATTTATACTGAGGCCTTTAGCAAGAAACCTGGCACTAGAGAAATTCCCAAGAATCTACATTGATAATCCCAGACCCTAAGCAGTAGTGGAGAGGGTACCCAAACTGGCCTTGACCTATAGTCAGATTGATGAATATCTTAAATATCACCATAGAACCTTCATCCAGCAACTGATGGAAGCAGAGGCAGAGACCTTCATTGGAGTACTGGACTGAGCTCCCAAAGTCCAGTTGAAGAGTGGGAGGAGTGAGAATATAAACAAAGAGGTGAAGACCATGACGGGGACACCCCCTGAAACTGCTTACCTGAGCTAATGGGAGTTCACCAACTCCAGCCGGACAGGGAAGGAACCAGCATAGAACCAAACTAGACCCTCTCAGTGTGGGTGACAGCTCTATGACTGGGGTACGGGGCCACTAGCAGCAGCACCAAGATGTATCCCTACTGTTTGCACTAGCTTTTTGGAACCCATTTTCTTTGGATGAATACCTTATTCACCCTAGCCATAGTAGGAAGGGCCTTGGTCCTTCCTCAAAGAAATGTTCGTTACCCTATCTAGAGTGGGGTAAGGTGGGGTGGGAGAGGATAGGTGGAGGGAATGGGAGGAGGAGAGGGAGCAGGAACTGGGATTAGTATGTAAAATGAAAAAGGGTAGATTGTTTTCTTTTGAAAAAAGTAAGAATATTAAAAAAACTTCAAAGCTCACTCCCAGTGACACACCTCTCCCAACAAGGCCACACCCATTGCAACAAAGCCACGCCCACCACAAGGCCCACCTTTTAATCTTTTCCAGGCAGCTTTGGACTAAGGACTAAGCACTCAGACATGAGACTATGGGGGCTATTCTCAACCAAACTTCAAGGGAATGTTACATAAAATAGCTTGCAGTCTTAGGAAAGATTGCCTAGGAAACTCAAAGGTTCTATTGACAGTTCTATTTTCAGGTTCCTTTAATAATGTCAGCATGTTTCTGAACTAACAACCCCAAAATATTTACCACAAGACATCTGTGATTTCACTGTGTTCTTACTCCTGAGAAAACACACACGCGCACTATTGAGGACCTCAGTTAATTTCATGACTTTGAAAAACATACATAATTCATCGTTCATCATTTTAAACATAACTTCCTTAACTGTAGATATATGTATTCAAACTCAACTACCCAAAAGTCCCCTTAGGTTTTATATGCTTTGGACCAACTCCTAATATTATCTCCCAGCAAAACCCCACTACTTTATCATAATCTCATACATCTCAGTAAACAGAAAATTAATCTTCTTGAGTACTAAAGCCAAAGGCCCTAGAGACATTCTTAATACCTCATTTGCATTTAGAGATATGTGCAAATTCTGATGACTCAGACTTTAGCATACAATAGAGCAACTTATCAACAGATTCACCTTCTCTTCTCAATATCTTATTCACCTTTATTCAAGACAAATCTATCAATAAGAATATATCTTTGACATTCATCTAAATCTACTGTATTCCAGGTTTTCATATACAAATAAAAGCTTTACTTTAAGAAATTAAGCTTTCATACCTCAAATGCACAAAATCACATAGTGTGTTGTTTATAAACCTGGTATATTTTATTTATTATATAAAAATCTTATAACATATTTCACTCCCCAAGAACTACCCAAAATCAGTCTTTAATGAAATTCAGGCAGTTTGGGACCACATTGGTTTAGATTTCAACAGTAACAATGAAACACTGAAGCAGTTGAGAACGTGAACACAAAATAAGTTGAGGCAAAGAAGAAAAACAGCTCATCAGAAATGCTCTCCCAGATTTAGAATTTGCTTTAGGGGCAACTGAGAATGTTTTCATTTGAGCATTTATAGACAGCAAAATCAAAACCTGAGCATAGAATAATAGCAAACTATCTTAGAAATAATAACCTCAACATTAAAAAAGTTATCAAAACACACAAATAGCAAAATCCTAAAGTAATTTCCTTAATGTGATATATGGAATCTGATTATAGCTAAGTTGTCAAAAGGCTACGCATTTATAAAAGATTCCATTGTGTGGGAAACATCCAACATCACTTTAATTTAATTTAAGTACGGTTTCATTTATCAAGTTAGTCCTTTGACAATACAGTACACACACATATATGCTTATACATGTACATATATATGTGTGTCTCCTGCCTTCTCACTCCAATCACTATCAATTCCACCTCTCCCACTCTCCCTTTCTCATATTCACATTTTTTTTACTTTTTTGTATGACCATTTTATTGGGACCCCTCTGGGGTCTTGAATAGCTAGCTATACATCTGAAAACAATAACTTTCCTTTTCTCATAATCTATCAGAAGCACATAGTTCATCAGTGGAATGAAGGGTTTTCCGCTCCATCTATGTTTAGGTTGGCTCACTGTTGTGCATATTATTGCAGTTACCCATAATTGTTGAATTTTGTAATTACAGTGGCTATGAACAGTGCAGAAGGTGGCATTTTGTGACTCTTCTCCTCATCATCAGATTCTTACTTTCTTTCTCCTCCAGCTTACATGTTTGCCAATCATTAAAAGAACAGCATAAATGACTTTTAAGATTGAGGACTAATCATCCATCATTTTTTTGAACATACATGTAGTCATATTTCCATTTATTGACCACAATGCATTGGAAATGGATGGTTCTCTAATTGATTTTCAGAGCTACACCTGTCTAAGAGTATATAAGCATATATATTAGAAGGCAGTAAAAATGATATCATTTTTAATAAACAACAGTATTAAATCATCCCCTCAAGGGTTTTTGACTTCCCTTGATTTTTTCTGAACCAATGTGGATTCTCTCTTGTGAAGTGGACCTTAAATCCAATCAAAGAGCTAGTCATATATGACTATTGCATAAGTGGGTATATCTTACCTGGAATGTTGGTGTCATTGTTCATAAGGTTCACAGCTGGGTAAGACTATTAATTCACTTTCACTGCCAGGAGCCTGCACAACACCTTATAGCACTATGAAAGCTAATGGCATGGAGAATACTTCCAATTCAGTTCCAGCTTGACTTCAGCACATTGTTCAGCTAAGGGGTATATTGTCCTCAGAAATAGGTTCTTTGTAATTATATCCTAAAATGAAGGGCAATGGCTAAGGCCATGGGTGACTATGGTCTAAAATGACTAGAAAGAGTATTCCAGAAAGAAGCAGATCATAGATTTTTTAATTGGATAGTATAGTAAATGTAATAAAATTGTATGCCTTTTTTTGTAACCTGCCTGGTATCTGAATCATTCTGCTGTCTACAATAGTCATGTAAAATGTGCTACCCACCAGTAATTAATTATACATCATTGATACATTATTCGTGCACTACTGTAGCAATTATATAATACCCTTATTTTAATATTGGTTCCAAACAATGAGTGTAATGAAATTTATTTGAAGTATATTTATTCTACTCTATTAATTACTGTTAAATTCTTACTGTGTTTAACACTAAGTTAAACTTTATGAAACATATGTAAAATAGTAAGAGGAATAATTTATAATAAGGCTTAATACTATATGAGGGTTTATGAATCCAGCTGTAGGAGCTCTAACATACTCCCTACGCATTTAGGATTTACAGAAATTGGGATTTCTCTACTGTTAGCATACAAGTACTCACTACTACTGCCACCGTGTAAGAGGAACCCATGATGGTCAGTAAAAATATATGGAATGGGCCTTTTATTTGTCTCTATCACAACCTCTCATTACCCATCATGGGAATCTTTTAAAAATATTTATTACAATGCCAACTTTTCTGTAAAAGCTATTGATCTTTATCACAATGTACTTTTTAATTGTGCTATAAAAGATGTGATGGCTGTGTTTGTTATAATCATACCACAGATTATAATTACCTGAGCAGAGAGCCTCAGCTTAAGAATTGTCCTGGTTGCCTTAACTAATATGGTAAGACCCACCCAAGAGTGGAAAGCATCTTCTGTTGGCAACCCATTTTAAAAAATGAGCTAGCAACATGAAGAGTAGTTGTCTTTTGCTGGGTTCTCTGTCTCTCTTGCCTGTTCAGCTTCCTTTGGCTACCAGGTTTATTTTGTCTATTTCTGGGGCTGCTAATTCCTTTACTGATATCAGGACCAGTGCTTCTGGGGTTCCATCATTGACTCACAATCAACGGCCCTGTAGGAACCGTCTACATTTTTAGCTCCGGATTGAGACTGTTGAGGGACCAACTACGGATTGAGAAACTGTCAGGTTGTTGGCCTCGCTAGTGTTAGATTGACATGGTGGAACACCTGCTCCAATTACTGAGTCACACAGAGGAAAAGGAGTGGATGGGGGGAAAGAGGAAGGTAGGGGAGGAGGACTAGGATGGGAAGAGGGGAGTAAAATGCTTGTCTTGATGAAAAAATAAAGAAAAGTAAGAAAGAGAAAAAGAAAGAAGAAAAAGGAGGAGGAATAGGAAAAGGAGGAGGAAGAGGAGGAGTAGGGGAAAAGAGGAGGAAGGAAAGAAGGAAGGAAAGAAGGAAGGAAGGAAGGAAGGAAGGAAGGAAGNNNNAAGGAAGGAAGGAAGGAAGGAAGGAAGGAAGGAAGGAAAGAAGGAAGGAAGGAACTTTTCAACCCTTACTCTATATGTTGATTCTATTATTACATGTGTCAAAAAATGTATTTGTTAAAAACTGTGTTATAGAGGAGAAAGGTCAATGAAGATGCGCTTCCCTCCCATAGCCCTATCTCCATTTACAATGCAATATTTTATTTCATCTGCAATACACCTTTTTAAAGTACTAGTTTCCAAAGAAAAGTAAACTTAATTTGACCGTGAAATAATTTTCTCTCTGTAATGCAATATCTATTTTCTTCATATTAAACTAGATAGACAAATTCAATTGCCCTGTTCATGCTACTCAAAGTTGTATATGAAGACAAATAAACTTTGTCTGATGAAATTTACAGCTTTTGTTAGTGCTGATAAGAAAAAAAACACACAAAGAAATTGAATAGAGGATTTTTTCAACATTAATGAGTCTAGTTTGTGTATTCCAATTGGCCTGTGTATTGGTCATTTTACAAAACATTCAATGCTTTCTTTATAAACTTTTATTTATGAGTTTGAGTATATATCTGTGTAAGTCTATCTGTCTCTTCTGGAACTGGAGTTCCTTGCAAATGTGAAACACCTGAAATGAATACTGGGAATCTAATTCCCACCCTCTGTAGGGCAGAAGGAACACTTCACTGCTGAGCCATTACTCCAGGCGCCAATATGTTGTCATATTAGAATTAGGAAGCTCCAGGATTCACTCTGACTAAAGGAACTTCTAATATCAAAACCAGTCCCCAAATGAGAATGCAAGAGCTGTGGAGTGGCTCTCTTCTTTCTGAAGATGCTTTGTAAAGTGTCATCATATATTGAGGTGTCAGAAACACAGTTCAGAGCTAGCAAGATAGTCTTATGGCATTATTTTGGTTCCTAAAACCAAAAATGGTAGAAGGGGAGAACTAACTCTTGAATGTTGTCCTTTGTGGTGCGCGCGTGCCGCGCGCGCGCGTGTGTGTGTGTGTGTGTGTGTGTGTGTGTGAGCATGGTCACTGTAAATTCAGTGATCTGACATTGTTTTCTGACAGTGTTAAGAGAAACGTTCACAGAATCACCCTCAACATCAGTCCTTCCCAGATCTAATACAGCTTTCACATCCATGCGCAGCCTATGCTGATTATCACTGTCATTCTCACTCACAGTAAAAACCTGTAAATATTCCATTTTTAACTGATACAAGAAAATGCAATATGTCAATATAAATTACCCAGAACTAGTGAAAAAAAATGTGTCAAGCAAATTGAGGTTTTTGTTCGACATGTTTAAATGACTTCCCTACATTTCAAAGAGTTGGGAAATGAAGTATCACTTTTGAAAAGACGCCCATGGTGTGCGAGGACCATTTTCTCTCACTAGTTGACGTTTTGACTTCAGCGTTTCTTCGTTCATAGTCTGTGTGTGACGTCTTTGGCTTGGATTTGCTGCTGCAGTTAGTGGTTTCTGTATGACCTGGAATCCTTCCCAAAATAGTCATTATTTTACAGTTAGAAGCAACGCATCTATTTGTGATATTTTAATCTGGATTAGTCATTTGTTAAAGACATGCTACATAACTGGGGCATCAAAACAGATTTCACTGCTGCATTTACTGCTAGATGAAGGAACTGCAAAGGGTGCCCGCTGTGTCTTAGCTGACCTCCTTCGTGAGTTCAAAACCAGATGTGTTTCATGGGTTGGGCCAAGTATTGGTCCTGCTGCATGTTTAAAAGCCCTCTGAGATACAGTGTTCTAACTTAGTTTTATAGTTGAATAGTTTTAAGACAGTTATATTACTTGTCTGGCCCATCTGATTAGAAAATTACAGAGCCTATTAGAATGCTAAAATATCTTTTTCTGGTGACTTTAACTAACACCCAGTTACTGTGTAATAGCAGCAACAATTAAACAAATCTAGAATTAAACGCCATATATAATTTGGAAAACTGAAGCAATGCTATGTATCAAAATAATAACCAAGTTGATCTTAGAGTAGTGGTGCTCACAACTAATTGATCAAAACCAGTCACAGACTTCTTTGTTCCTTCTCCACCTCCACTGCTTCACTTGATCGACTGAAAAAAAGGGAAAAATGAATAATCAATCAACAATTACAATGACAATAAATCTATCTTTATCTTTCAAGATTGAAAAGGATTACATATTGCATTATATTGAATATATGTATTACTTACCATTCCCCTTTATGCTTCAAAACAGCAGAGATGATACAGAATCTTAGGAAATGATTCATTTGCAATCTTTAGCTATTCTGAAATCTACTCATACTAAGACCAAACATATTAGAAGAGAAAGTAATAGCATCCACAGTCACAAACCAAAAGTTTAATTGTACTTAGTCAAAGAAAACAGATGCATTCCTTTTACTAGTCAAAGTATGAGCATCTCCAGGCAATGGAATCTCCTTGTCACATACTTCTGCACATATCTGTGAGGTTAAGATGATAATTTTGCAAAGATGGGACATATGAGTTGTATGCACTTCTTATATAGAACCTTTCTGCAACTTTTTTTAATGTGGATAGTGCTTATGTCCCATCCCTAGATATTTATGGCACACAAAAATGCACATATTTAAATGTAAACTCCAGATATGATAATATTTAAAATTAGGGACTCTAGGAGAAAATTAGAGGATGTTACTTGAATAAGAAGGTTATAAAAACAACATCAGAGAGTCCAATTGATTTCTTGTTTGGGGGTGAGGATAGGAGCACATTAAGAAGATGCCCTTCTATGAATAATACAATGAACCTCCACCTGGTTCTGAGTCTTCTTGGTTTGTTTTGTTTTTGTTTGGTCTATATCAATGTGATAAATACATAATTATTGTCGAAGACACAGAGCTCCAAACACATCTCTGGTAGTTGTGTTACAGTAGCCTTAACTGATGATGATAATTCTAAGCAGAAAATTCTGTTCTTATGCCAGATCATACAAAAAGGAAACCATGTTTCTAATTACATTCAAGCAACTGAAAAAATTATGTTCATTTCTTTAAAATATTGTTTGGTTTTAAGTAGAGAGAACGTAGTATTAGTCATACTCCGATGAAGTTGTTCTCTTCTGGGTCAGACCTGATCTGACCATTAAATAAATCATGCCTCGCTATTTTAACTAACATGAAATGAATGTTTGTGTCAGTGAAAAAAGAAAACTGTGACCCACGGAGCTTTCTTTCCTTGCTTGCAGGGTCAGTTTGCTTTGGTTGTTGAGGTGTTGTGTGTACCTTTGGAAGTAAAGGAAGACTATTTTAAGGACTCCAGTAATTTTTCATACATGATGGCAGAAGAGAAAATACAGAAAGATGTGAACAGAATCCCATACCTTGGACCATGCCTTTAGCTTACAGATTCTGATGATCCATCACTCTTAAACTTGTAACAATAAAAACTTACAGCACATGCACCGGTTTCCCACACTCCAGAACCTAGTTCAGGAGGCACATGTTTATATCCATAAGAAAAATTAATCCCTACTGTGACATAGCTGGCTGATTTTCTACTTACCTAATATTTTGGATTTTATTTTTAAAAAGGCATTTTCATATGTTATTTGGAATTCAATTAGATCTAGGTTAAATCCCTTGTAGTTAAGAGTTGTCTAGATATTTATAAAAGTTGTTAACTTTGACAGTATAGACACTGTCCAACTTTAAAATTAGACAATTTAAAATTTACAAATTACAAAATCTATAAATTATTTCAACACAAGTCAAGCTCCTAAATCTATTTTTGTGTGTATTTCCTAATAAACAGAGATAATTATGAAGATTTTAAATAGAGTATATATTTATATTGTTCATTCTTGTAATTGAATCTACTATGTTTAGTACAAAGCAGGACATGTCCTTTCAAACAATGCATATCAATGCCAATGCCATTGGGGGGGTTGTCCTTTAGGGAAGAAAGAATAGCAGAATAGAGGCAATATGAAATTAGAGAAGGAAGATACTTTGCAAAATTGTTAAAGCCCAGAAGGATGGGGAGGCTAGTAGAGCTGAAAGGTAAGGGGGGGGGGTGAGTTGAGCAAATTCAAAGTGACCTGAAAGAGCCACATGGAAACCTAACATCTTATAATCCAATTAAAGTAAAATATATGAAAATAGCTTGAAGGAAGAAACCCTAAGTGTTGGAAATATGACGTTGCTAGAAAAAATGAGTTATTAAAAATTCCAGTGACAAGTGTGGAATACTTATGCAGGAGTCTTTAGTCAGGGAAGCCACAGAGGGCTCCCAGACCCATGCCATTCCACTTGATTACCTGCCAGAGTTAAGTGATAAGATCATACTGCTGTAGGCACCATAGACTTTGGTTGTAAAATATAGGGACACCAAGATGGAACTGGATTGGAAACATTCTTCCTCCCTGATACTGTCGTATTTCCAGAAGGAGCTATTCGGGCTGTTTGGGTAGAAAAAAACAACAGTGGTGTTACCCAGCTGTGAGTCTTTCAAACTGATATGACCGAGAAGACACATAAAATAACGGCACAACAGTTATGGGGGTAACCAATCCATGAACTGGAACCCATCCCAAAGAAATGTATTTATCTGGTCTCTTTGAAGACACAGGAAACAATACAGAAAAGGGGAGTAAAAGAATTTAGGATGTGGAATACAGAGAGCAGAATTAGAAAATGTCATCTTCTGGACAAGACACAATTGTTATGAGCATGGACTCACAACAACTATGAATGCCTGTACTGAGTCCACACAAGAATGAACACACCACCATCCAGGTATGGGTGAAGGATCTCAGGGCCCCTAAATGCTCACTGCTAAATTATTTGCTATTGATATATAGAGATAAAGAATGAGTTATTGCTTTCAGTTGTGTGTCCTCTGATGACCTTATCAGGTTCAATAGTTCAATGCAATGATCACTCAGCCCCATGTGAAATAGATGAGTCACACAACAAACTCAAATGTCCTGAATCTAGGAGGAGCAACTGTGGAAGCGTTTCAGTGATAAAGATTGAAAAGAAAAGAGAGGGAAGGGTAATTATAATGCATTATTAGATGCATGAACTAGTCAAATAACTATACATGTTTTTAAATAGTTTAAAATTTTCAGTGTAAGTTTTGATTTCACTGTAGTGGTTAAACTTACAAAGTTTTCTAGTAAAAATAAAAATCGCAGGGTAAATTGTTATAATGGACTCTATTTATAGATACAAAGAGGTTTTGAAGTGCAATACAATGACCACTTCCTCAAAATTCAAAAACTATATAAATCAGTGAAAAAGCTCTTAACTGTAAGTGATTTAACTGGTATCAAGAAAGATATCAGAACCCCTTCATGAACTCTTGTCAAGGTTTTTCTGATCCCCGTTCTTTAGGAGATCTCAGTCTTCCTGTAAAAAGACTTTAAACAAAGAATACCACAGATTCTATCACTTCATGACCTCAACCCTGTAAATATTTATTTCTTGTCCTCCTTAAGCTGCCTCTTTGAGGAAACTTAAAGCTGCTGGAAGTGTTTCCTATGTGGTCCAGTTAACAGCAGGAGATGGGATACCTGTCTCCCAGTCTCTGGTAATACCAACATCCCAACTTCAGTACCTGCCATCTACTGCACTTCTCCAGTGACATTTCCACTAACTAATGCTCTCAAAGGTTTTCCAGCCTTTGCTGAGCCTATTCCTACTCGCCCTTCTCTTTTTAATGTATAGTTTTTATGTATAAATCAAAATAAAGTTCACAATGAACTTTTTTAACAGAAAATTTAAACCTGTCTTTTATTATCATTCCATCTAAGAAATTACATCTTACACTTTCTAGAAAATTAGAAGTTTGACATTCTTTTTCACATTACTGAGGAAAGCTTGAGAAATATTTTTAATTTTTATTATTATTATTATTATAAAAATTTCCACTTCCTCCCCTTCTCCCAATTCCCTCCCCCTCTCCCTTTCCCCTCCCCCTCCATTTCCAGTCCAAAGAGCAGTCAGGGTTCCCAGCCCTGTGG
>LOEQ01003088.1:317348-329552 GCA_001685075.1 Bramus lutescens | reverse complement strand
GGAGCACTGGACTGAGCTCCCAAGGTCCAAATGAGGAGCAGAAGGAAGGAGATCATGAGCAAGGAAGTCGGACTGCGAGGGGTTTGCACAGAATTTTTTTCCTACAGAATTATTAATATTTATTACAACATATTCTTTCCATTTTAACCAGTGTCTTGGTCCATCTATCTTTGACAAAAATTTCTTTCTTTTGAAATAATAGGCCAGAAAGAGTCTATTTACCAATATTGAGTAAAATACTGGTTCCACTTAATAAGTCACCAATATCAGCCTTAGTTTTCTACTATACATACCCCTAACAGACTGTGTTTCTTCTTTAAAAATGTTTTAAAATATTGAGCTTCGGTGCTGGTGGGGTTAAGAGCACTGGCTGTTCTTCCAGAGGTCCTGAGTTCAATTCCCAGCAACCACATGGTGACTCACAAGCATCCGTAATGAGATCTGATGCCCTCTTCTTGCCTGTAGATGTACATGCAGGCAGGCCACTGTATACATAATAAATGAATAAATAAATCTATAAAAAAATAAAATGTTGAGCTTCTCCTTGTATTTTAATTATTCTCTATTGGTCCCTCTTCTATTGCTAAAAAGAGACACCAAGACAAAGCAAAGCATTTAGCTGAGGGTTTGCTTACAGTTTTAGAGGGCTAATCCATTAATACCATGACAGGGACTGTAGCAGCACATGAGCAGGCAGGATACAGGAGAAGTAACTGAGAGCTCAACACCGTGTTCTGCAGTCAGCAAAGAGAGGGGGACTGAGCTAGGCATGGGCTTTTGAAACCTCAAAGTCCATCCTAAGTGATGTACTACCTCGAATAAGGTCACACCTACTCCAGCGAGATCACAGTTCCTAATCCTATTCAAGCAATACTTGCTGTTGACTAAGCATTCAAATATATGAGTCTATAAAGGCCACTCCCATTCAAACTACCACAGAGTCCAATTATTTTCTCTAATTTCTCACAAAAATAGTGTGACTTTATGTTCAGATATTTATGACCAACAATATATACACCTATAAAGAGTCATATAATTTACATGTACTATATATACATATGTGTATAACATTATATATGTACTTATTGTATATGATCTTATGTGTTATTTAGTATATATGGCATATACTAATTAGGATAGCAACATTCTTAAGATTCTTTTTTCATTTCAAATAAAACAATCTTTTTCATTTTACATACCAACCCCATCCTTTCCTCCCATTCCATCCACCTTCCCCTCTCTCCACCACATCCACTCCTCAAAGAGGGTAAGGCACATTGCTTTGAAGAAGAACCAAGGCCTTACCTACCTATATCTAGACTGAGCAAGATATCAATCCAATGCTCTTCTGAAGATCTCTGCATCTGCTTCCATCAGTTGCTAGATGAAGGTTCTAAGGTGATATTTAAGATATTTATCAGTCTGACTATAGGGCAAGGCTAGTTTTGGCTCCCTCTCCTCTATTGCTTAGGGTCTTACCTGGTGTCATCCTTGTGAATTCCTGGGAACTTCTCTAGAGACAGGTTTCTTGCTACCCCATAAGGGCTTCCTCCATCAAGATATCTCTTTCTGTGCTCTTATCTCTGTCCTTACTCCATCTCAACTATCCAATTCCCTCAGTTTCTCCTCCCCCTTCCAGCCTCCTCTTCCCCTCCTTCCCATCCTACTCACCCCACCCTCATGCTTCAAATTTTATCAGGTTATCTTGTCTGTTTCCCCTTTCCAGGTGGATCTATGTATGTTTTTCTTAGGGTTTACCTTGTCACTTGGCTCCTCTAGGGTCATGAACTATAGGCTCAATATCCCTTGCTTTACAACTAGTACCCACTTATGAGTGAATACATACCATGTTCATCTTTCTGGGTATGGGTTACCTTGTTCAGGGTGTTTTTTTTTCTAGTTTCATCCATTTGCATGCAAAATTCAATATGTCAGTATTGAATAGTACTGAGTAGTACTCTAATGTGTAAATGTGCCACATTTTCTTTATCCATTCCTCAGTTGAGGGGCATTTAGGTTGTTTCCAGGTTCTGGCTATTACAAATAATACTGATATAAACATAGCTGAACAAATGTCCTTATAGTATGATTGAACATCTTTTGGGTATATGCCCAAGAGTGGTATTGCTGTGTCCTGAGATAGGTTGATTCCCAATTTTCTGAGAAAACCCCATACTGATTTCCAAAATGGTTGTACAAGTTTGCATTTCCACCAGCAATGGAGGAGTGTTCCTCTTAAACCACATCCTCTTTAGCATAAGCTATCATTGGTATTTTTGATCTTAGCCATTTTGACTGGTGTAAGATGGTATCTCAGAGTTGTTTTGATTTTTATTTCCATGATGACTAAGGATGTTGAACATTTCCGTGTCTTTGGGACATTTGAGTTTCTTTTCAAATCTTAATATTCTCATGAGCAGTGATCTTATGGCTAAAAACAACAAGGATAAATTGGAATTTATAACCACAGATAGGAGAATGGGCTAGTGCGAAGAGAATTTTAAGAGCAAAAAGAGACATCAAGATAATTCTTAGTGAAATGTCTCACCAGTGTAATCACACATGAGAAGGGGAAATCAGCAGAGTGAATATATGAGCAGCCATTGGACGTGTTTGTGGTGGTTCATATGAGAATGGCTTCATAGATGCATATGTTTGAGTACTGGCCACAAGTTGGTGGTCTTGCCTTGGTAGTTTCCGAAGGTGTGGACTTGCTGTAGTGAGTGTATTACTAGGGACAGGCTTGGAGAGTATAAAAGACTCATGCTATTTCAATATGCTTTCTGCTTCCTCTTTTGGGTTCACATTGTAAGCTGTCTTAACTTCCAGCCAATGCCCATGCCTCTTGCTTTATCACTTCCCCACAATGGTGGTGATTCTATCTTAACTGTCTAGAGCAATGACCTTCAAGTAAAACCCCTGCTTAAGCAATTTGTCTTGGTTGTGGAGTTCTACTGCAGCAACAGAAAAATAACTAACATAGAAGTTTGTAGAAGGAGTTTCAGAACTATTGCTATAAAGAACCTGACTGTACTTATTTTTGGAGGAAGGTGGGTGACATTTTAACTTTGTACTAGAAAATTAGTTGAATGCTGTGATTGGAACTGTAAGTTCCAATCCTAGTAAGAGCTTGTAAGACAGTAGTGCTGACAGCTCTGAGGAGGTCTGGCTCAAGAAGCTTCAGTAGGGAACAATTTTAACCACTAGACTAGAGGTTATCCTTGTGATATTTTGGAATAATGATGATGATGATGATGATGCTTTCTGCTAATGTTCTAAGAATTTGCCTATGCCAAAATAAAGGTAATAGACTGACTCTTTGGTGGAGGAGATTTCAAGACAGTCTAATATTGACTCTTTCACATGATTATTAGTAATAACTACTCTCAGGGCTACAATGTAAAAGGAGCCAGTGAAACAGAAAGAAATACAAAATGTGTAGCTTGATAAGAAATAAATCACCAAAATCCTTAATGTTTCTGTCAAGGCTTGTGCTGAACAGATAAGGAAACTAAGTCATGATCCAATCTGTTTTAGAATAAAGAGAAGGGTTCCTCAAGGGAAAGCTCAACTTAACAAACTTTCAGCTAAGCTTCTAACTTGTAAAAGAAAAATTCCTTAGTAATTTTCTGTGCCTAGAAACGAACAATGAACAAAAGGTCCTATAAAGGACATTCAAGGGGCAGAGGATCTATCCCAGGCTGGCATCTAAATTTGGCACTGTCATACACATAATTCTGTTTTTAGATTCAAAGGATATACAAGTAAAGGGGTTATGGAATTTTTCTTCATCATTTCAGAGAGTCACACAAACAAGGCCATGTTGTGTTGGAGACCCCAATTTGTATGAGTTGCCAGAGCTATAGAGTATCTGCCAGGGAGGGCTAAACATAGTAAATGAAACAGATCCTAGAGAGAAAAGTCTGTTACTGTCAGCAGAGCTGGGAGGGGAGAGCTACATAAACCCTGTGTCATCAAATATAGAGCTATAGAATTTGGTGTTTGCCCTTCTAGATTTTGGTCTAGCTCTGCATTATGCCTCCATTCCTCCACTTGTCATTATACTTTAAAAGTATGTAATTTGATTTTTGCATTCACAAAGGTTGACAGCTAAGTGCTTGCTTGCTTGCTTCAGAGAAGACTTCAGAATTTCAAACAGTTCTGAGACTGTAAAAGACTCTGGTCCCTTTTGAAGTTGGAATAAATGCATTTTGCATTACGATGCAGTCATGAACCTATGGGAGTCAGGGAGTGGAATGTGGTGTTTTGTATGAGAACAGCCTCTATGGACTCAAATATTTGAATGCTCGGTCCTAAAGTCGTTGTCTTGTTTGGAGAGCTTTAAGATGTGTGGCTGTGCTGGAGGAAGTGTGGTTCTGAGGCCAGGGTTTGAGTCTTTAAAACATTTGCTCCACTTGAGTTCACACTTTTCTTCCTGTTTGTGGTTAGAATATGAGTACCTAGCTCTCGACTTCCAATTCCAGAACCAAGGTAGAAGTTACCCTATGAAATCCTAAGATCAAAATTAACCTTCCTCTTTATAAGTTTCCTTGGTGGTGATATTTTTTCACAGTCATAGAAAAATGCAGTGGCCAGACACCAAAGGGAGGGTGTTCTCATCATATACTAATCACAAGGATTCCTGTTAAATTTGTATTCTAGAAAGGACAGGGGAGCCTAAAGTGTGGAGTATAGTTGATGAAAGACTTCAAGAAGCTCATGACTAGACTTATAATAAAGAGAAAAATGTTTAATAATATATAAAATAAAATGTGGAACTCTGAATTAAGAGCGCAAAATCTTTGTTAAAAAACTTCTTTGAAATAAGCACTGTTCGGAATGGAGAGATGTCGTGGTGATAAAGAGTACTTTGTGCTTTCCAGAGAATACGAACCCACTTCTGAGCACTCTTGTCAGGCAGCTTACAGCTTCCTGTAACTCCATTACGAAGAGATCTGACTCCCTCATTTGGTCTCCATAAGTTACTAACACATACCTGTGTGCATGCCTTCACCAAGACAGAAACACTATCACATACCCTTGAATCATTAGTCAAGTAAATCTCGAATATTAATACTGCCACATATTGGCTATCAAAGATCCATATAAAAATTTCTAAAAATACCTTCAGTTATGTTAGAGTGTGACCTATTAAAGAAAATTATTAGATACCATCTATTTTTATTACTTTAAAAACTAACAAACTTTCACAGAAGATAGCTCTTTGATGTAAACAGTAGATGTCACATATGAAACAAACCTCTTCTTAAGAAATATGATTAAAGTAGAAACAAGTCAAAGAAATAATTAGTTTTCTGATACCATCTAGTCATACAACTGATAGTTAATTAGAATATATTTAAATAGGAAGTTATAAAAGGCAATAAACTTATACTCATAATATACTTCATTTTATAAAATGTGTACATTTAAAACAAAATATTACAAGGAAAGGCAAGGGAAGACCTTTCTTTTAATTTTTGAGGCCCTGGGCTTACACCAAATATACAATCTATGATGGCTGAATTTGATGAGATAATTTGTAAAGTTTTTCTTTTGCGTATAAGAACTATTAGAATTCTCCAATTCTTTTAAGGTATTATTGTTATGTCCACCTTGTGATATTATTTTGGTGATTTTTCACTAATATATTAAGTTTTTATAATTTATGAAGTTAAATGCTTATACTAGAAATACTTCAACAGAATACATATGAGATTAACCAAAGCTAAGACTTTGGGAAGGAAATTGGTAGTCCAGAGACAAGTGTGTAAGTGTGCCAGACATTGATGCGCTAACCTGGTATCTGTAGAGAGAACTGCATGCCAGTATGTGTTTTGCTGAGTACTCAGAAGCACTTCTTACTGAGTAGCATAAAGTCACGCTACAAAAACTTTTGCCACAGCTATTTTAAATACTAACATTTACTGATGCTTATTTTCCTTGCGTTGAACTTTCTATATACAGTTTATTAATTATCAGGTCAACAGATAAAAGGTAGATAATCTACAATCTACATTTTGTTGTAGATGGAGCAGCGGGCTGTGTCCTGCCGCCCAACTGGTTTACACCCAGGCTGGTGGGCTGCTTGTCATCCCGGCTACCCAACTAGCTTATGCCCGAAATAATCACACGGAGATTAAATTACTGTCTGACCCATTAGCTCTAGCCTCTTATTGGCTAACTCTCGCATATTGATTCAACCCATTTCTAATAATCTGTATGTCACCACGAGGCTGTGGCTTTCTGGGAAAGATTCAGCATGTCTGACCTGGCAGCTTCATGGTAGATGGCTCTCTGCCTACCTTCTTCCTCCCAGCATCCTGTTCTGTCCACTATGCCCACCTAAGGGCTGCCCTATCAAAAGGCCAAGGCAGTCTCTTTATTTAACCAATGAAAGCAACCGAAATGCAGAAGGACCTCCTAAACCAACATTTTGCAGAAGAGCAAGCAAAATTACAGAGATCTTTAGAATTGGGTATCGAATTGGAGAAATTATAGTAATATTTTCTTACTCTAGACTGAACATTAATGGGAATTAAACTTCCCAGAAATTTACCCTAGGAAATTTTATCCTAGCTTTTCAACCAATGTTAGAATTTAATCAGATAATGAAGCAAACTTGAAAGAACCAATGATTTATTATTTATAAATGCTGTGATCTATATTACAAATGGTTTACAAATTAACCTCTTAAAGAGACAGGCCTACGGGATCCCACATGATCACCATGGCTGGCCCCTTCCCAGGCAGATGTTAAGGCCTGGACATTAGCTACGGTGCAGTGCACAGAGTGCTATAACTTCCACAATTCCCACAGTCTAGTGGCTGAGCACTGACTAATGCTTATGAAATGCAGATCCCTTTGAATCATGGAAATTGGTGAAGCAGTTCCCAGAAATGGACAATATTTCAATTTTATATTTACACCAAGCACCACGAGGACAATTAATGTGATAATGAAGGCACCAAAGTCAGTTGGTCCCAGAGCATTTAATTTTTTTTCAGTGTTTTGATATTTGGGGTTTTCCCTTTTTTGGGATAATGTATGTTGAGTAGAAGATCCAGGTTTACTGTGTAAAGGAATATTACTATATGGGCTAGATGTGGAGTTGGAGACAAAGGAGTTGCATTTCTTATGAGGAGTAAATGGAAATAAAAATGATATGATGGATAAAAAAAGATCATTTTGAAAGACCTTTATTTAAAGCCTTACTTAAGAACTTGGGCTTTAGAACCATTTGAGATTTGTAAAATATATGCAACAGAACACAAAGGGTAGTTTCTTGTTACTCAGATATATTGTCGTGCCAATATGGAGTCTGTCAGAAAAAGAAACAAAAAAGTCTATAAGTTGCGTTTTGGATTGATTTATTTACTGGTTTAAACCACTTTTACCACCTAGAATTGTTTTTGCCTCATCAGTGTGATGGAATCAGTGGGCTGGAAAATAAAAATTTCTGAGTTCCATTTTTACTGTGTGGCAGCTAAGAATTGAGAAACTTTGTTCAATTCCTTTTACCCATATAAAAATTAAATTAAAACTGTCATTCCCAAAGAGATTAATGTTTCATTAACTGACCAAATCTCATACTGGCTAAAAGATGGAGCTGTAATTCACTGAAATTTTCATAAAAGATTATATGTCAGTGTATAACTACATTTTAACCCCAAACCATTCATTTCCTTCATTTTAAGAATTAAAGAAACATGGCAGATGAATTACCATTTCACTTGGACTTTATTTATAAAATAATATAGCATTCACCAAAGCCTTATAGGCTACTTTTCAGCTTATGAGGCAGGCATATCCTCTAAATGCCATTAAGAAGCTTGCTCTCCCGATTCCTGAAATTTGAAGTCCTCTCTGAACTCCAAATTCTGTTTCCCCAGCAGAGTTAGGTCAACTAACTCTGTGTCTTAGTTTATTTTCCTGTTACCACAATAAAAAAAAAAAACCTGTTACAAACTACTTCAGGGAGAAGAGGATTGTTTTTGGCTTGCAGTTCCAGAGGGATGGAGTCCACCATGGTGGCAAGGATTTGGCTTTAGTGGCAGGGAGAGAATGCATGGCAGAAGGAAGCTGGTTGATCTCTAAATCCCCACTCAGGAACCAACAAAAAAAAAAAAACAATAAAATCTTAAAGCCTGCTTCCACTGAAAGACTTCCTCCACCATGAGGCCACCTCCTAAAGGATCCATAGCCTTCCCAAAAAGCATCACTAGCTGGACCAAGTGTTCAAACACATGAGTATTTTATAGTGGAGGGGTTGTTTAATATTGAAACCACAAACTTTAACTTTTCTTAAATTATAAACCTACATCCAAAGCTTCCTTTCAGCTTAGCTTACCTTGCATGTTCTCTATCCCAATTCCTTCTGATTTCTACCTATTTCCACATCTCAATAGATTTGTTCCCTACAAAAGGCCATGAATGGGCCAACTTTTGCATTCCAATGTCAGCCCACTTGCCGCGAGTGACTGTTTCTTACTGATAATCTTTCATGCTCCAAAATTATGGCAGACTGGATCACTTTTAAATGTCATTGTTTCCAAAGATGTTCTTCAAAGACCCACAAAATCAGGAGGGCTCAATCCTCAATATGGTCCTGTCTCAACTTGATAGAACAGGCGTTGTCTCCCCATGGGAGGCTTTGCCCTTTCTATGGAATGGATGGAAGATTGGGTGAGGGAAAGCTGGTGAGGGAGCAGAAGCATGGAAGTAAGAAACTGTAGTTGGTATGTAAAATACAAAAAACTTTCAAATAAGAAAAGAGATATTCAGAAGATGTAAATGAAAAAACTCAATATAAGAGATATAATAAAAACAAGGTCTTTTGAAACACAAAACTTTTGTGTGAGTTCACACAAAGTGGGGAAATGCCCTACTGCCTTAGGGCATTTTATTTATTTGTATAGCTAGAACAGCCTATCTGTAGCATCAAGGAAGCAGGCACAACTAAAAAGACCTATTCCAACCATCAGTGCAGAGCTACCAAGATACAGATACGCATTTGTCTGCCTCACAGGTACCTTTTTGACACTGTTCCAGATCCCATGACCGATCATATGAATGCTGGTTAAAGATTGGTTGTCCAAAACTTAATACATTCTACAATTGCTACTATTAAGGCTATATTAAGCAACTTAGATCAGTGTTATAACATTAGCTTGTTTGACTTCAATAACAAACAGGGCTTGGGGATTCTCCTCCACTCTCTAATATTCATGTATGTCTTCAACAGAATAGTATCACGAATTCCAGACATTAAAATTTCAGCATGCCCCCAACATTGAGTAGTGGAATGTTACCATGGAATTTTTTTTACACTTTTGTTTATTTTATGTTTGTGTCTGTGTGTGAGCACACACATGCCTCAGTATGCCTGCAGGGATCAGAGGACAACTTATAGGAATTGGTTCTCTCCTACCATGTGGGTTCCTGGGACCAAAGTCAGGTCATCTGATTTAGCAACTGGTGTCTTAATCCACTTAGCCACATCAGCAAACTATCATGTTGCTTTGTACATCTTCAGTGATGAAATGCAAAACAAATCTCTCTAATCACCTTTCAGGTTTCCCGCTCCATCTTTCTTCCCTTCATCTCAAGGAAGATTAGCCCATCTGACAAGCCCTTCACATACATACATACATACATGTTCAAAACGAAAGGAATGTTAGGGAGAGATGGTGTTACAGAGAAGTTAGATAGGACTCTCTCTTCAGCCTTTGAAAAAAAATTTTCCAGCATGCTCCCTATGCCTATTTAAGAAAAACCCTTGAATAGCCATAATAAAGCATTGTGTTCTATAAAACTGTCAAGTAAATACAATTCCAAAATGTCATTCCATAAGGATATTCTCATTGTTGAAAAACAGCATTATAGATAAGCTACCCATATAGCCATAATATTATAAAGCAAGAATTGTGTTTTAAAATGCTAGCTGTAATGCTTTTCTGGGTACAAACCAGACTATAACCGCATTTTAATAACACAGCATTTATTAAGAATTATAGAAACATCATAGATGACATACTCTTTTAATATACCATTTAAAACTTTAATAGTATTTCATTTTAACTTATGGAATCATTAGTTACAAGCATAATAATCAGAATTATATTCAGAAATGACTTTTAGACAAGCTGTAATGATGCTCCTAAAAAATTTACTGAATATAGAAAAACTTGGTTCTCAACACTTTCAATAATTTACTAGTGGTGTAATTTTTCAAGTTTTGTTTATTCATAATGAATTCAAGTACATAGCAAGAGAATGCATTTATATGAATCCACATGATAGAAGAAAATTAGGAGTGTGCCAGATGTTTAAAATTACCATTCGAGCCTAGTACAACACATCATAAACCTACTGCAATTAACAACCCTGAGCTTAGTCTTATGCTACAGGATCATCACAGTGATGCATATTATTTTCCCATTGCTGCACATTTTGATTTTATGATCGTAAGAGAATGGTTCTACAACATCCCACATCATCTAGAAGTAGGTGATCCCACAAATGTCTGAAACCGCTTCTAAATAAAAGCCTGTGATGTCTTTTCAGAAACAATCCACAGGACAGTAACAGTATCCTTCCCTGTTTAAATATGCATCAAAATCAGGGACTATAACACATTTGATTCAGGAATTTAAGGTCACCTTCCCTTGGCTACACAGCAGGTTTGAGATTAATCTGGGCTGCCGGGGCTACAAGAGATCCCACAACAAACAAACAATCACACAAAACAATGCAAACTGAAGCTATGAATCCTTTAAGAAGAAATTTAGGACAAAAAAACATAATTGTTGTAAGATAAAAAGCATTAGGTTAAATTTTTAAAGACGTAAAACATAAAAGGTAATACAAATTGGACTCCAAAATTTAAAACCTTGTGTTTGACTGGAGTTCAGAGTGCCCTGGCTCACTTGGTGGCTCTGATCTTTTGGGGGCTTGTCTCACTGACGGGCTTCAGTACTATCCAGTTTATGCTCCAAGAGTAAGTGTATACCTGTGACCCAAAGAAGAATGGGAAACCAAATTTCTTGCACTAAATCATATCTGCTTTTCATCCATCCCAAATTGAAATTCAACTCTGAAGCATGGTTATGTGGGATGGAGACATGAAATCAGCATCATAGAGGCCTGATGATGCTTCATTTGAACCTCTTTAATTCCACAGCATTTTCCAGTTTTTCAGTATGCTAAATACTTTATGCACAGTGGAAGGCAGCAATAATGCATTGCTTTTCTGGATCCTAGATGTCTTAGATAACAAAACACCAATGAATATTTAATTAGAAACTTTGGGAGAAAAGTTACTTTGATAATTTGACCAGAGAAAAACTATCTATTAAATAAATTTTAAAATAATAGTTTATCAAATCATATATCAAACTCTTAATGGACATTAATCTCTATACATGTCATTAGTTAAATGCAGTTGCTTATATTGTGTCTACAAGAAAACAAATGAATTTGGAAAACTGAAATAGTTTCTTTTTGGTAAAGCACACAGGTGTGCCTAGCAGACTTTTCCCTCCACTGGATCAATTATTTCCTCTTTATTATTTTTAATCAGAAAGCAACACACACACATGCACACACAGAAAGACTCTTGCTGCCAGACTGTTACATGAAGTGGTTTCTGGTAGCCTTAGATGATTGCAAGTGTGTGTACCATTTTCGTCACCTGAAGAGTCAGTGAGAGTCACAGGATGTCCGCATAGAAGCAGGTAAGGATATAGATCAGTGGTTCTCAGCCCCTGTGTCATGACCCCGACCCTTTCACAGGGATCACCTAAGACACAGAGATTTACATTACAATTCATAACAGCAGCAAAATTACACTTTTGAAGTAGCAACAAAAGTAATTTAGTGGTTGGGGGTCAGCATGATATGAAGAACTGTATTAAAGGGTCACTGCATTGGGAAGGTTGGGAACCAGTGGTCCAGATGAAATGACTATGAAAGGGCTCTGGAACAAAGCAGGTGAAGGGTGGTGAATGAAGGGCAGGACTTAGAAAGAAACTGACGGGATGGCAGAAGTGCTGCTCCCACAGGGAGTGACTGAAAAAAGACCACACCTTAAATTTGTGTAGTGATAGTGGACCTGCTTTTCATCCCGCCCAGCTCCCACATGGCTAGCATATACCCCGAAATAACAACACACAAATTGTATTGATTTAAGCATTGCCTGGCCC
>LOEQ01003088.1:304424-317332 GCA_001685075.1 Bramus lutescens | reverse complement strand
ATTAACCAATGAAAGTAACACATAGACAGATGACCCTCCTACATCAAATTTGTCTTGCCTTGAAGCAAACAGACTGTGTTTGGGAATGTTAGAAAGCCTGTCACTGGCTCCACAGGACTGTGTGATAGAATAAAAATGAAATACCCAAATGCTTTGATATGCAGAGGCTGTTTGTTCAAAGCCACCTGTGCAAAAGCTAAGACCTGGCTCTTACTACCTGATGTAGGTGTGTCATCATTCTGGAAATTAGTGAAAAATCCGAGAATACGGTGTTTCCTTTTAAATTCTTCAGATGGCTGGGCCAACCCATATCCGATCTGAAGCCCCCATTATAAGTTCACAGTCTCCAAGGGCGAGTGGTAATTAAGTCCTCTAACTTCGAATCCTAATTTTACAAAGGTTGCTATAAAATTCCTGATTTGAGCTTTTAATTTTGATGCAGTTTAGTTACTCCCTAACAAATCCTTTAACAGCTGTGGTATAGTAGGAGTACTCTCAGAGAATGAGGATGTGTGTGGGTTCTGGAGGGGATTATTATAAAAACAGAAAACCAAATCTCTTCTGTCCCCTCTACTGGTCCATTAGGTAATCGCTCTTGATGTCCTCTTCCCATTGCTATTGGTATGAAGCAATATCCTTTGGCATAAGCCTATGTTTACCACTTAAAGTTTGAAATGTCAAACTGCAAGCTAAATTAATCTCTTCTTATTAAAAACAAACAAACTCATACTTTTGAAAGAAATTATAAATAAGAAGGCAATAAATTACCCAGAGAAATTTCATACATTTATCTGATAAAAGGCTTGTGTTCATACAAAAAAAAAACTCTTTGTACCCATTAACAAGAAGGTAAGAAACATGAGATAGAAAATGTAAGAAGAAAAGAAAGACATGCAACTAAGAAAGCTTTGGATGTTAAAAATCACCTGAAAACATGGCAAATTATTAAAAATAAGGAAAACAAAATGAAGAATTAATGAGTTGCCACTACATGTGGTATGGAGAGGTGAAGGTTAAAGATTGCCAAAACAAAGGATTGAAAAGTCAAGTATTTTTATATTTTGGAGATCAGTCCTCTGTCCCATGTGGGGTTGGTCAAGAGCTTTTCCCATTCCCTAGGTTGTCGTTTTGTATTGCTGACCTTGTCCTTCGCTTTACAGAAGCTTCTCAGTTTCAGGAGGTTCCATTTATTAACTGTTGCTCTCAGTTTCTGTGCTACTGGACTTATATTTTTTTAAATAGTCTCCTGTGCCAATGCATTCAAGTGTACTTCGCACTACTCTTTTATGAGGTTCAGTGTGGTTGGATTTATGATGAAATCTGTGATCTGTTTGGACTTGAGTTTTGTGCATGATGACAGATATGGATCTATTTGCAACCTCCTACCTGTTGATATGCCAGCACCATTTATTAAATATGCTTTCTTTTTTCATTTTATATTTTTAGCCTCTTTGTCAAAAATCAGGTTTTCATAGGTGTGTGGATTGATATTCAGGTCTTTGATTGTACTCCAATTGTTTGCCTGGTTGTTTTTATGCCCACACTAGGCTGTTTTCAGTGCTGTAGCTCTTTCAGGATTGTGATGCCTCCAGAAGTTTATTTGTTGTACAGGATTTATTGGCTATCCTGGGTTTTTGGTTTTCCACACGTAGTTAAGCACTGTTATTTCAAAATCTGTGAATAATTTTGCTGAGATTTTGATTGGTATTGCATTGAATCTGTACATTGCTTTTAGTAAAATTGCCGTTTTTACTATGTTAATTCTACATACTCAAGAGCATGGGAGATCTTTCCATATTCTTGTGCCTTCAATTTCTTTCTTCAAAGTTTTAAAGTTCTTATCATATAGATCTTTCACTTACTTGATTAGAGTTACCAAAAGATATTTTATGTTATTTTTGACTATTGTGAAGGGTGATGCTTCTCTGATCTCTTTCTTGCCCATTTATCATCTGTATGAAGGAGGGGCTACAATTTTTTTAGTTGATCTTGTATTCTGCTACATTATTTAAGATGTTTATGAGTTGTAGGAGCTCCCTGGTAAAATTTTTGGGGTCACTTATGTATACTATCATATCATCAGCAAACAGTGACTTTTCTGATTTGTATCCCCCTGATTTCCTTTTGTTGTCTTATTGCTCTAGCTAGAACTTCAAAAGTACTATATTGAATAAATATTGAAAGAGAGGTCAGCCTTGTTTTATTCCTGATTTAAGTGTGGTTTCTTTGAGTTTCTCTCCATTTAGTTTGATATTGGTATTGACTTGCTGCATATTGCCTTTATTATATTTAAGTATATTCCTTGTATTCCTGCTCTCTCCAAGACTTTTATCATGAAGGGGTGTTGAATTTTGTCAAAGGCTTTTTTCAACATATAATGAGATCATCATGTTTTTTTTTCATTCAGTTTGTTTATATGGTGGATTACATAGATAGATTTTTTTGTATGTTGAACCATCCTGGGTTGAAGCTGACTTTGTCATAATGGATAATTTTTCTTTTTCCATTTTTATTTTTATTTCTAATTTGTCCTTGAATTCAGTTTGCCAGGATATATTGGAAATTTTTGAATCAGTTTTCATCAGTGAGATTGGTCTGTAATTCTCTTTCTTAGTAGTATCTTTGTGTGGTTTGGGTAACAGTGTAACTGTAGCCTCATAAAAAGAGTTTGGCAATGTTCATATTTCTATTTATTTCCTGTTTCTATTTTGTGGAACAATTTGAGGAGTATTGGTATTAGTTCTTCTTTGAAAATCTTGTAGAATTCTGTGCTGACACCATCTGGTCCTGGTCTTAATAATGCGATAAAAGGATCGGATACAGACCTAAACAGAGAACTTTCAACAGATGAACCTTATCTTAAATGGCTGAAAAACACTTAAGGAAATGCTCAGCATCCTTAGGCATCAGAAAAAAAAATTAAAACAACTCTGAGATTCCATCTTACACCTGTCAGAATGGTCTAGATAAACCACTGATAACAGCTTATGCAAGAGAGGATAGAGAGAAAGGGGAATGTTCCTCCATTACTGGTGGGTATACAAACTTTCACACCCTTTGGAAATCAGTATGGCAATTTCTCAGAAAATTAGGAAATAAATCTACCTCTAGATCCAGTAATACCACTGTTGGGTATATACCCAAAGGATACTCAATCATACCACAGGGATATGTGCTTAACTATGTTGATAGCAGCATTATTTGTAATAGCAGAACCTGGAAACAGCCTAGATGCCCTTGAATCAGATGGAATACAGAAAATGTGATATATTTACACAATAGAATACTATACAGCAGTAAAAATAATGACATCTTGAAATTTGCAGACAAGTAGATGGATCTAGAAAAATTATATTGAGTGAGGTAACCCAGACCAAGAGAAATGTAATATATACTCACTCATAAGTGACTTCTAGACATAAAGTACAGAAAAAAACACCAACCTATCGTCCACAACCCCAGACAACTGAGAAAACAAAGGGAACCCTAAAAGATACATAGATGGATCTACATAGGAATGAGAAAAGACAAGGTCTACTGAGAAAATTGGGAGCATGGGGGTCATGGAAGTGGGTAGAAGGGAATATGGAGGAAGTGAGGGGGCTGAGTAAAATGCATAGCTCACTAAAAACAATAAAAAGGAAAAGTAAAGTCAAATATTAATGAGAATGTAAAATGATATCATCACAGAAACAGTAATGTAAAAAATTACATGTATCAATTGATTACCAAGGCCACTTCTAGATACTTACTCAAGAGAAACCAAGAATATGTTCTCTAAGGAGGGAATGATAATTGAACTGGAAATTTGTACCAATGTGTCACAATTGGTGCATGATTGCACATATAAATAAACATTGCAATAGCCTTTTAATGTTCTTGCTACTCCGTAATAAAAAGGAACCATTAGTGTTTACAACTTGAAAAAAATCTCTATTCTGTTAGGCAAAATAATTAAGACACTATATGGTTTGATGCATACAAAATTTTAGAAAAAGGTAAAACAAGAGCAAGGAAGGAAATCAACTCTTCCAAGAAATGGAGGATTTGACTCAAGTCTATTTAAACAGAATAATAATGCCTTACACAATATACTATTTGTCATATAGTATCTGTGCTAATATATCATCTGAATTGAAACATTTTACACTAGACAGAAGAAAATTCAGGATAATCAGTAAGGAAACTAACACAACTCCCAAAGCACAGGAAGCAAAGAAACTACAAGACTCACAAACCTCTTCCCAATGCTATAAAGACTGTAAACAATGTCTGGGCAAAAGGAAGTTTTCTGGTGGAGCTGTCTACAGAGATTGCTAGGGATCTCCATGGACACAGATTTCATAAATCATCATCACATCTATGATGCCCTTTGTGGTGATGTTCCTGCCTTGAAGGCACCCATGCTTTGTGTATTTATTAAGCTCAACAGTGGGAGGAATCATTTATATAGTCTGATTTCAGTGGCAGATCTGGAATAAACAATGTTCATTTACCTCTCCCCAGAAAAGTTCATAAAACAGTGCTGCTATGTCCCCCTAATTAAGGAAAACCATGTATGATTCAATTACACTTATAATAGAAATAAAATTATATATTGCCAGTACACCCATGAACTTTAATCACTTGTAATAGTTACATTTAATATCTCCTAATATCAGTAAGAACACACAAAACCTGTTTTGACTTTGTCTGTGTGCTGTTTCCTACAGATGTTTAGGCATAAATTTCTTTCCCACAACTCTTTCAAATTTTATTTAAAAAGATGATACTAAAGGAATTTTGAATTATTTTTCATGTATTTGAACAGTATAAATTTCCCATAGTCTATAACACCTTCTCACCTTCTTAAATATATACACTGCATACTGTCTAAGATAGACATAGAATGCTTTAAATCCTGACAGCAAATCTAACATAATTCTTCTACACTATATGACCTGGGGTTTTGGACAATTGAAATAACTTAAAAAATAAAAATTGCATCATACATACATATACACATATTTATTTAATAATGATTAATTTTAAAATGCAGGCCATGATTTGAAGGAGAGTGGGAAAGGGTATATAGGAGACTTTGGAACAAGGAAAGGAAATATGGAAATGCAATTATATTACAATCTCAAAAAAATAAATTAAATCAGAAATAGAAAAAAAATTAAACATTGAACCCCAACTGTAAAAGATAGCCTCCATCTTGGAGTCCAGTGTGCCTACTTTCTTATATTCTCTTCTGTCTGTGGCTTGCTCTCTGCAGACAGAATGCAGAAAAACTCATGGGTTATTTCCTACAAGATCAGGATCTCGCTTATATTTTAGGCGGTATTTCTTGTTTGCCTGGACGGAAGCCAGCAACTGTATTTTTAGTTGTATTGTGAGGAAATGAAGACAGTTTCCAGTGTAGCAGCAGACATGAAGTGAATTTGAATATAGATCTTCTGAGGCTCACCCAGACCAAACGTCTTGCGAACAGGTCCTCCTACTTTGAAATGATTACAACTTTGGCCACCATCTCCATTTTCAACTTAAGAGTCTGGCTCATGGGCTGCACTACTGAAGGTAGAAACAGCCTCCTTACCGACTGATATAAGGAAATATTAAATGTAACTATTACAAGTGATTAAGGTTCATGAGTAATTTATATGAAAAGAACAGCAATGGGCATTAATATATAATTAATACACATTGACCCTCACAGATAAATCACTTAGCAAGGATGCATAATTCCTGGGTGACAGTGTTACACCTCCAACTCTGTCTCTGTATGAAAGAGACCACAGCACCAACAGCTGTACTGAGTCATTTCACGGCAAAAGAAAAGAGAATCACTTTTAAGGCAGTTTACTATTTTGTCAACCCTAGCTCATTTGTTTTAAATGAGAGTAAAATGTCAGCCATTTTAGAGCAATCTTAATTGCTTGGGTATTCTGCCAATAATGTCTTCACTCACTTATTGTAAATATGTAGGAAGGGGCTGATTTCTGAGGATTGCTGTGGTTTCTCATAATTGGATAAATTGAACAAACACTTGGGATAGACCCTGAGGATTCCCAGCATCTCACTTTCTTTTGCTAGTCATTTCACCAGATCTGATGTTTTGTTGGGAGAAAATTGATAATGATAAACAAACATTCATTATACTTTTGGGATCAAATATTCTATCTCATGTAGGAGGACCTAGACAATGTCAAACACTACTCAGTGGGAGGACAAGCTTCGAAAATACTTTCTTACCACGGAGAAACATGCATTGGTTATAAATATTTGTATTGCAAGAAGAACTACCAAAGCACACAAGGCCTTCCCAGCTGCCATAGACCCTCCTGGGCTTAGGAGCTAGGCTTTCCAGCAACCAGTACATGCTCTCATTTCTACATAAGGCTTTCAATAGGCGTGGATAGGACTGTGAAGTCATATTCAGCATCCACATGCTCTGTATTGATTTACACCCTCATTTTACTGCTGAGAACTTCAGCAGCAATTTCTAATTTTACATAGACTACTCCATTTGTGTTACCTCTCTTCCTAAACTCTTTTCAATTTGTATTTATTATTATTATTGTTGTTATTATTATTTAGTTATTCATCTCTCATGTATTACATTCCCACCACAATTTTCCCTCTCTTCTCTCCTTTCAGTTCCTAAACCCCACCTCCCCACTCCATCAGATCTACTCCTCTGCTTCCCTTCAGAAAAGAGCAGGCCTCCCAGGGTATCAATCAAAAGTGGCATAAGTTACAATAAGTCTAGATACACACCTTCATATCAAGGCTGATCACAGCAACCATGTAGGAGGAAAAGGAGACCAACAAGTCAGTGAGAGCCACCAGTCCAACTGTTAGGAATCCTCCAAGGACTGGGAATACCCACAGAAACAGCTTACCTGAGCTAGTGGAAGCTACTGATGCTGGCCACAGCGGGGATGGATAGGGTGGGGATACCTGCATAAGACCAAACTTGGCCTTCTGAATGTGGGTCACAATTGTTTTACGGGGGCAGTCTTTAGGGTCACTGGCACTGAGACCAGAATTTGTCCCTAATGCCTGAACTGGCTTTTTGGAGCCCATTCTCTATAGAGGGATATCTTGCTCAGCCTAGATACAGGGCAGAGGACCTTGGTCCTGCTTCAAGGTAATATGACAGACATTGCTGACTTCCTATGGGAAGCCTTACCCTCTGGGATAAGTGCATGGGGGTGGGGTGGGTAAAAGGTTGGTGAAGCAGGAGGAAGGGAGAAAGTGGGAACTGGGATTGGTATATAAAATGAGAAGAATGTTTTAAAAAATCGGTACATTAAAGGCACCAACTTACTTCCAATGTAGCAATTAAGTTATAAAACTTAAATCATGAATCTTATATTTTCTATCAGTTTTTCTCTCAGTGGGGAATATTGTAACTGACATTAGACAAAATAGGAATGAGTCCACGAGTCATGGGGCAGTACAAAGAAACAATTTATTAACAAACACAATGCACTACCCACTCATCCAACACTGAATCAAAACATCATTTACAAAGAACTGTGAGGTTAAAGATGTTATGTTCTAGAATAAAATAATAGAGAAGAAAACATACAAAATCAATGGGTTTGATACAAAATATAATTATTATTGAAAACAGATTCACATATATGTGTGTGTGCATGTGTAAGAGAGATCTGTCCTTGTCAACCAAAGAAACAAAGAATGAATTTTGCTAAGTATTTTAGGACTGAATTCAAAGAAATGTGGACAGAGAATTTTGTGATTTGCTTTATACAGATTCCTGCAAAGGATCACTTCTTCACCCACCATGTTCAGCACTCTAGGGCAGGCAGGAAAGAATTACAAAAATTGACGGGTGAAGGCACCATAAGTACGTGGGGTTTAGTGACAGAAATTTCAAAACTAATCAGATCTCCATTGTTAAAGAAAATTTCTGATACCCAAAGCCGTTCAATTTTGGGAGATCAAAGGGTTTTGTTTGGGACCCCAAAGTCCATCATTTCTTTAAGACAAGATAGGCTTTGTTTCTGAGTAATCAATAGGTGTGACCCGTGGATGCTGCATGTGGATTAGCTACAACATATTACACCATTCTCTGCCAATAGTCATGGACCTACAACAACATCTTTGCTTATCTGTTTCATTTCTCTGGATTAAAAGAACCCCAGTAGTCCCTCCAATATTTAAATTGTGCACCCAGATTATGAGTATTGTATCCCACTAACTGTGAATATAGCATATTGATTTAATAATCAATACTATAAAGTGTAATATTTGAGATATCTTTATTGTTTAACAGTCTTTACTAGAGTCATTTTATAGAAGAAAAAGACTAAAATCTCAGCCTAGACTGTGCCTCAATTGATTTTCTATTACTGTCATCTAGAATCTTCCATGTTCAAAGACAACTCCCATTCTGTTAAGTAAAAGAAAATCAGTCAATGGTTATGAAATTCAGAACACAATTACCTTATCAGTAAATATTTATTTAAATGTTTGCAGATTTAGAATGCTGATGTCCCTATAACAGATAATCTCATATTAATTGTGTTTCTCTTTCTCAATAAGTTGATATTAAGTGAGTAGTAGTTTGTATCCAGGATAATGAGTGACAAATATATGAATGATAGAAACAGATCTAGTAACTAATAACTATTTCTCTTTGAGACTTTCTAATATAAGGGTACTTTATAAACCAACTGCATTTGCTTTATTGCTGATGATAACACAGGCTATGTAAATGAATCAGTTACTGTAGAATTGCAAAGAATCCCAACTCATCTGCTATTAAAGTTTAACATAGTATAAATCAGTTACAATTGTAGCAACAGTTTCATTTTAAAACAAGTACAAAGGAATGATGAATTAAAGATAGTGAATAGTGCCAAGAGTAACAAAGTTTAGACCTTTAAAACCTTTAAAGTTTCAGGAATAAGAGTGCTGATAATCGTCCAGAAACTTTCAACTGAGTCCTTACTCAGTTATTAAATAAATTGCATATGAATTATTAAACATATATAGTTTCAAAATTTGTTATGATTTTATACCTGGCATTTTCAAATTAGTGAGAAAAATAATATTTTCTCTTTCTTTCCTACTGTATTTCTTTGCCCAATAAATAAATTCCTAGTTAATAATTTGCTCCTGTAGTAGTTATTAATGAGTTTCATTATAATGCCATAAAGCAGATATAACACTTTGAAATTTACATATACACACAAGTCAGATGTATTTATAACTTTATGTATGTATATATCAAAATTATTCATTATACACTCATGCATAAATTATTTCTAAGCAATAAATATGGAAAACATTAGAAGGAAAAGTTCAAACCTATGTAACTCTCTAAAGAACGAAGAAAAATGCAAATTAAATGCATAATGTATTTTGAAAGTAATAAAAACTATAGCTAGAGAGCATATTAAGAAAATTTTTCCAATTAATTTTACTGTGTCAACAAAAAACAAATTTTTTACATTTAATTACTTCTCAGGAATTCTAATTCATTGGATGATTTTAAATTATGGATAATAAATGTATTAATTTCAGAGCAATGAGATATTTTCAAAGGGACTTTGTACACAAGGTTCAGAATCTTAATCTCTTTCTTTTCTTGGAGTTTTTAACTATGCTACCTGGATATATAATTTATATAGCGCATTACTGGAAGCTCACAAAGTCTCAATGACTAAGAGCATTCATTTTGTTACAGAAATATTAAATAATGTAATCTGTGATAATGAAATGTTTTCTTCCTCCAATATGGCTAGTTTATTCTCCCATATCACCTTGTAGAATATTTTATATATTTTCCAAAAAATTCACCTTATATATTTATTTTTCAATTCTCCCCAACTTTAGCAAGACAGTCACATTATCTATCATTTTAAATGAACTTACATTAAGCATCTTGTATCCTTGAAAACATGTTTAAAAGATCTCTTTTCTCTTAAACTACAAATTCCTGAATGGCAGATCCAGGTGTGTCCTGTGTTCTCCCTCACCTAGCATACAATGTGTCTCATTCATACAATGAGAATCAGCTGAACTTGTATTACCATCTTTTCCCACCAATAGTGACATAGATAATGTAAATTGCAAAGGATGTTGAGTCATCTAAATGGAAACAAAAAGAAAGCTTCTACTACTCCAGAAGTTCATTTCCCTCAGTGAATCAAACAGAAAAGGTATGACAACATCATTATCAATACGTTGACAGAAATAAATTGCATCCCAAACTATCCACAACAGCATTAAAGAATATACTTTTTTAAGATTTGTAATTTAAACATGGCAGCATCTTGGTTTTTTTAATAAAACTAATATGAAAAATATTGTTATGTTTAGTTGCCTTTGGCATGAGAGTTAGATACATTGCTATTATTTCAATATTAGAATAAAGATGAAGCAGTTTAATGAAAATCCTTTAGGGTGCTGTCTGGCCCATGTGACATTGGAGATTGATTAATAAATAGGCAAAAGGTCACTGATCATGCATGAATATATTGTTACTAAAGTTGTCATATGGCTAAGTGGGCAATAGTTTTGAAAGTTTTATATCAAATTTACAATTTGCACAAAATATTAAGGATAATGGGATGTTTAAAATACCAAGATGAAGCTCTCAAACAATTTCTAGAGCATGGTGTTCTAGACTATGAAAGAAAATGAATTTGGGGAAATTAAGGTAAGGGATCTTTTCTAGGTTAAGAAGAAAGCCTACAATTTTGACAATAAATTGCAATGCAGACATCTGGATAAGAGACCAAAGATAACTGGAAATATTTAAATGTGTGGAATTGTATTAAGACTGGACTGAAGAACCTTCTACTGAACTAGTCTATGCAATTAAGTATAAAAACTGGTGAAAACATGTTTTCATGATTCAACTCATAAAAATGTAAACACTACAATAAAGTAACTTCACACCTTGAACAGTGACATAGTCACCTCAATCGGCAAGCATTTTGCGACTTCAAATTAAGAGCAGTCCTCAGACAAAGCACGTATTTTGGGGACCTCTAGACAAAGGCGAAAATCAGTCAAGGCTACCAAAATGTATGGACTATGAAAGACAACTTCCACAAATTTATTCATCTAGTAAATTTTACATCCATACAGATAAGCATTAATTACAGAAAACACATGCTAAAAAAGCTTCATACAGACAGAGATACATTGGTAAATTAATCAAGTTTAGGGGGATATGTTAAGAAGTATTACCAATTTGAACTTATGGTCACATGTTAAGATTGACATGTGACTTAAGTACAAGTCAAAATCAACTGAAGAATGCTAAATTGTTTAAAGTCAATCTGATTCTTCGCTATAGTGTTTATAAATCAAATTTATGTAAATTGTAATTGGAGATCCAATTCCTGCAGAAGGTTTAGTAAAATTTTATTCTTGATCAATAATATATTCATCATATGACACATGTAATTCTGTACATATCAAAGTTCTTAGAAGACATCCATATTAAAGTAATAATGAAAATATTAGCTCTATATCTGAATAATATAAAACTTTTTATGTTCTGATTAGGAACAAAAGGCCATGCTAAGAGTTTGCTGTCTTTATATTCAATGTCTGAGAGCCAAAAAAAATGAATAAAAAGTGTTAGAATTTAAAATGATTAACAAGATGAAAACAGCATGAGGTTTAAAAGGCCAACACATTGGCATATATTGAGATGAATACATAGAAAAATATTTTGGTATTCTCATGATAAACAATACAAGCAATGAGTGGATATTTATATTCATTTGTATTTAGAGTATTTAAAATTCACATGTGACAATCAACACAAAAGCAATGCTATTTGGATGTTTGTGTTTGGGACATGATTACGTTATGAGGTCAGAGACCTTAAAATGAAATGTTTTTCCTCATAAATGAAATCTCAGGCAGCATATCTGATATCCTTCACCATGTGAAGCACAAGAAACATGTCTTTATGAACAATCAAAGCTGTCTTGATATTGGGTTTCACAACCTCAAAAAATTGACAAATAAGTTTGGTTTTGGTAAGCCACACAATCTGTGGTATTTTGTTAAATAAATTTAAATAGACATACACAAAATGAAAAACAGTAAGACACTAGAGAATTACTTATACCAAGAGACACACTAGACCTTCCACTGGCTCAAAAAATGAGACAGAGAAAATTATACAGAAAAAGATGTTTGGGTGTTGGGAGAAAGATCAACTGTGAGATGCCCAACATGTGTGCTGAAAACTGAACTCAAGTCTTCTACAAAAACAGTATGTGTCCTTAAACACCGATTCATCTCTGCCACCTCTTACCAATCTCGTGAGGTAAAACTATCAAGGGCTCAGAGCATATCACTAGGAACAGAATTATATTTGGTTGAGTTGCTTTGCCAGAGGTAGCAGTATTACTCATCAGAGCTCCAACAGGGCATCTATAATTTTGTTATATAGTTTATTTACAACCAACAACTTGATTAAGGTTTAATATGCAAAAATAACTACAATATACAAATTAATTCATTATAAAAACAAAAATACATATTTCTGTAAGTCAACCTATCATGTAGAGAAATGACATTCCCAATTCTATCAAAGTGAGGTTTACAGGACTGTAGATGAATTAAATAAGAATAATTAATAAAAATCTATCTACTTTACATGAATTCTTGGACTTCTAATAGATTTGGGAAAGAAGATGTTAATGAGATTCGGGAAAACCTTGTTATTGTTGTTGTGGTGGTCATTGTTGTTGCCATTGTTGTCATTGTTTTTTATTTCATTTGTATTTTATTTTATTTTTAATCATTTTTTATTATTATTAAAAATTTACATTTCCTCCCCTCCTCCCAGTTCCCTCCCCCTCCCCTTTTCCCGCTCTCCCTCCATTTCCAGTCCAAAGAGCAGTCAGGGTTCCCTGCCCTGT